>CAUYLG010033773.1:35000-259568 GCA_963573385.1 Cacajao melanocephalus
CCCCCTGAAAGTTATTAATGTCAGATATGAAATGAGATTTTTGATTTCACCTGCTTACTAATCCACAAAAGCTGTTTTGAGTGATGCAGGCTTAAACGCTGAAATTTGAAATGATATATTGCTATATCTGATAACATGCAAATATGTTCATTAGACATAATTTAGCAGGAGAGAATAGCAACACTTTTATAACAAGTCTAGGTCAAAAATGGTTGTTAATTAAACAAGTCATGAAAAAATGGCATTGCAAGGAGACTGTCCAGCAGACATCAGAGTTTCTAATGATACACCTCGAATAGGTACCCATTGCTTTGCACTAGCATGAATACAAAACAACAACTTTCTGAGCATCACACAGAATCGAAAGCAAGGTTAACAAAACTATACCCACATTAAGAACCTCAATGGAATCACATATTCTACTTAGATTTTAACGCTAACACACTATACTTCTCCATTTGAAGATGCGATTTCACTTTCTGTCTTAGTGGCTTAAAGTGATTTACATGGTTGACTCCTTCACAAATAAACCAGAAAAGAAATTAATATTATATCCGGCCATGCTGCTGGCTGCCCTGAGTGTTTATGGCTGTGTGTATTTTAAATCAAGTAGAGTAATAGGGAAAAAGATGGCTGGCTGCTGAGGGCAAGGTTGGGGGCTGAGGTGGATGAAGCACAGACCCCAAGGAGAGGAGTGTGTGCCGTTCTGCTTCTTCCTTTCTCTGTAGTTCTTCTAGAGTGTACACTCGGTTACCTAGGGAACCAGTATGTAGCAAGAACTCTTCTCATTGGCCATGAGTTGATATTCAATGTGGGCAGGATTCTGAGGCATAGGTAAAACAGGACACCTGAGCTTGGCTTCTTGGAGTGGGGCTTTCTGAATGAATGGGGAAGGACTGTACCTTGACAGTTTACTAGAGTATAAGGAAGGCAGGAACATTTTCCACCTGGCCATGCATGCGGGCTTCGCTGCAGGGAGGGATGATATTCACACGGGGTCAAGGCCATAAACATCTGGAACCAACAGGTGCCCCAGGCCAGCCTGCATGTGTGAAAGACATTATGAATGCTCAACTTACCCAGTCTTTGCAGCCAGATACTTGGAACACTGTCTGCAAAGCAGGAAGGGCACGTAGATGCATTTGGAGCCCTATGCAGTAAGGAAAGTTGAGTGTGAAAACAAAATACCATCTCACTAAACCAAAAGAAGTCTGCACTTAAGCCATCTTAACAATCTTAACAAGTCTGCACCTAAGCCACCCCAACAATCAACAGCGCCAACTCAGCACTTGAGGCAAAAGACACTGTATGGTTCATCCTCACTCACTGGTGGAGACAGAAGGCCATTCTTAGCCTGGCTTGCACTTGGCATTGTTACGATTGCCAGGAATTCTACCACATCTTTGGATTGTGTTTGATTGCGTCTGTGCTTTCAAATACGGGTTCTCAACCTGTGAAACAGGCACATTGGCATTCATCCTGCCGGCCCCTCAGGGATCATGTGAAAATAAAAAAAAAAAAAAAAAAGAAAATGGATGGAAACTCTTGGTGGGAGAAGAGAAGAGAACTTAGCTCTGCATGGCACTTGGTACTTTTGTATTCCCTCCATGCCTTCCACTGCAGCTCCTGCCCTGCCCCATGTGCACCCCTCATGAGACTCAGGACAGGCAGCCTCTCCTTGCCCTCTCACGTCCCAGCCCTGGATCCTGGACTCACCATCCATTGCATCCCCATGAAAGATTCTGCCAGTCCTCAGGACTCAGGAACAACCCAACGATGTCCCAGGGTCACAGGAAGACTTGTGAAGGGGATCCAGGGGGTGCCCACAAATTTTTAGCCATGGAGAAAAAGTGGAGAGGGAGGCTCAAGGACCTCAGCACATAAGGGAAATCTGAATGCCACAGTCATGGTGGATGAGTTTAGCCTGCACCTCTCCCAGGCCAGAAAATAATGCCTCTCAGGTATACTGGCACTGTTTATTCAACTTAGCCTCACAACCAATCATATTAAAGATGCCCAGAATCTACCCTGGGTGCAGTTAAGCCATTGCAGATTCCTCCAGAAGCTTTAATTCATTTCTTAGTGTTTTATTTGTTGAATGAAGGAAGGAACTAACAAATGCTTACAGGAACAAATATATGAAGAAGTGAATGAATGCATAAGGGCATCTATAATGGATGGATGGAGAAATAGATGATTGAAAGAATTTAAAAATTAATAAATGTATGAATCAATGGGTAAATGCATAAACACATGTAAATCAAAAATACTTTATGAATGGATGGAAAAATATCATTGGAATCTTGTCATCAAGAAGTACACGCACAGGCGTCTCCAGCATGCCCACGTGGCAGGTTGAAGTAGGACATAGGAGAAGACATGGTAAGTAGGGTCCCTGCCCGTTTGCTGTCCAGGGGTTTGGTCATCCATCTTTGTCGCCCTTCCAATGTCTCAAAGCACACAGACTTCTAGAAACCCTGTAGGGCAGCCAGTAGCATTCTGCACAAACCCTTGCAGAGTCAGGAGAGGAGAGAGAGGAATATTCCTCTCTATCTGAATCTTCAAAAGGGGAGGATTTGTTCAGGGTGTTTCTGACAATAGGACCCCTGGCCTTGTGTACCTTAGTGCACTCCTACTAGACACCAAGACACTCTTCCTGGGAGCAGGGGCCAGTGGCCGAGAGCACAGACCCTAGACCAGAGCCCAGTATGCTCCTGCGCTCATACTGAGAAGTTGCATCCTGACCCCAAGCCTCTATTTCTTCAGCTGTAGAATGGAGATCATAAATGAAAGAGCTTGGCTCACGGCCTGGCACCCCATAAACACTCAACTCCCAGCCGTCATGGGCTGATATGTTGAGCAGTTCCATCCTGCTGGCTGTGGGCCCCCCGCAGTGGAGAGCTTGGTCCCAGGGAGACATCCACCTCTACCAAATGTTCTAGCTGCCAGGCTGCCCGAAAAGCAGGTGGCTGGACCAGAGGAACCCTCATGCTGCCTTTCAGGAGCATGTTTTATTTCTTCTACCAAAGCTCCACCGATCTGCTCGAATAATGACATTCTCTGTTTAAAATGGCTATACAGAGTTGATCTTTGCGATTCTTTGATCTTCTGAGGAATTTGGTTTCCCGTCTGCAGAATCAAGAATTTGGTCTAACTTTTCACTTTTCTAAAGAAGACATACATGCTGCCAACAATCGTGTAAAAAAAAAAAAACCCTCAACATCACCGATCATTAGAGAAATACAAATCAAAACCACAATGAAATACCAACTCACACCAATCAGAATGGCTATTACTAAAAAGGCAAAAAATAACAGAGGCTGGCTAGGTTGTGGAGGAAAAGGAATGCTTATACACTGCTGGTGGAAGTATAAACTACTTCGACCATTGTGGAAGACAGTGTGTTGATTTCTCAAAGACCTAAAAACAGAAATACCATTTAACCCAGCAATCCCATTACCCAAAGGAATATAAATCATTCTGTTATAAAGAGACATGTATGCATATGTTCACTGGAGCATTATTACAATAGTAAGGTCATGGAATCAACCTAAATGCTCATCAATGATACTGCTCATCAATGTGGTACACACACACCATGGAATACTATGCAGCCATATGAAAGAACAAGACCACGTCCTTTGCAGGGACATGGATGGAGCTGGAGGCCATTATCCTTAGCAAACTAACACAGGAAATAGAAAACCAAATACTGCATGTTCTCATTCACTTATAAGTGGGAGCTAAATGATGAGAACACATGGACACATATAGAGGAACAACACACACTGGGGCCTCTTGGAGGGTGGAGGGTGGGAGGAGGGAGAGGATCGGGAAAATAACTAATGGATAGTAGACTAAAACCCTCGGTGACAAAATAACCTGCAAAACAAACCTCCAGGACACAAGTTTACCTATGTAACAAATCTACACATGTACCGCTGAACTTAAAAATTATAAATAAATACAAGCTTAAAAAAGAATAAAACTTGGTCTAAATTTACGGTTTTTCGGCATTTCCTGGTAGCAGAATCCTTTCCTCAAGGAAACCTTCTCCCATATGAGCTGATAAAAGCACAGTTGCTTTGCCCATAGCTGCAGAGAAGAATCCTGAGCCCTTCTTTTCTCTTGGCTCCCAAGTTGTCTCCTTGGGAACCCTTGGGGTCCCTTGGAAGCCAGTTTGAGAACCACAGTCCTACAGCCTTTCTGAGGGTAGTGAATCTGTAACACTGTGGCAGCATCATAGTGGCATGGAAGACCTTCCTGAGTGCCTGGTAGTCATCTGGGGTGTGTGCCAACTAGTAAGTCATCAACCTGGCCAACGCTAGGCAACACATCACAAGTGCTGTACATGGACATTTGAATGAGATGCTCTCCAGCCCTCCCCCACTTATGCCTCCCAGTCCCAATTTACCACCTCCTCCTTCCTTCTGCCTCCAGCTCTGCCACTGATTCCAAGCCAGAGGCCAGTCCCCTTTCAGGTAAGCCGACCTAGACCCCAGGGACGACACCATATGAAGACTGGGGACTTAACGGATCTGTGGCTCCTGCTCGTGGGTCGAGAACGGCTCCCTTAGATGCATGTAGGAAAGCCAAGGACCCAAAACTCTCCGCCTTCAATGACCTAGACATAAGATGTCATTGGAGCTTCTCTTCTAGAATGCAGACAAGGACTCACTTGAAATTTCTAAAAGTGGAGTCACTACATTTTTTTTTTCTTTTCTTCTACCATAAGTAGCCAGGGGACAGTGCTGCCCAAATTTCAACCATGTTGCCTGCCATGTGCATACTACTGCCGCACCTGCTTATACCTGTCCCATAAACTAGTTAAGACTCTTCTTGAAACTGACCACAGATTTCCTTAAATCAATATGTGTCCAGTAGAAATGTTACATCCCAGTGCAGTAAATCTAAGCCAATATTTCTTTCCTATCTATGTATGTAAAACAGACATAGCTGGATCCAAGAGGAAAATGCTCAGCTCTGTCAAGCCTGCAGTGCTCTCGCTGTTCTGGGGGCCAGAACAGAGGGAGGAGCTGAGTACACCCATGATGCAGGGAGCCCCTGGGGCGTGGTCCCCCCCTCCAACTGCTGACTGCGGACCTGGGGCATCTGACAACGTCTCCAGCCCCGGTTTCCCCATCTGCAAAATGGGTACAATGGTAGTACCTACCCCTTAAGATTGTTGCAAGAACAAATTAAAGGAGATCATCAATTAGCATTAATTAACTTAGAAAAACAGCAAACCTGATGCCTAGTTAGCAGCTGCTGTTGTGTTGCTGTTGCTGTTATTGACGCTATATTAAAAGATAAGCCAGAAGGAGGCAGCTATCTTATAGAAGGAGCATCTAATCTGCGTCTCCCACAGAAGGTTGACTCACGTTCACTTCACTAGACAAGCAGTATCATGTAGTGACAAGATCACAGGGTCAAGAGCTGGAGCCTGGGTCTGCCTCACTGTCTGACCTTGGGAGTCCCTTCCCTTCCCAAGCCTTGACTTTCCCAACTGTGAAATGAGGGGATGAATACAGGGGTCTCCAAGGAGCCTTCTGCCGATGGGGAACCTGAATTCCCAAGGACACCATGGGCCCAGCCTTGTAAACAAATGGCCTGCCTGCTCTGCTCCAGCCCAAGCGAGGGACTCGCTCAGTGAGGGCTTTTAAGGTGTGGCAGGCCAGGCCCAGCGTTGGCAAGAAGAGACCCAAGAGCTGATCATTCCCAAGGCACAAGATCCAGTGCTGGCTCCGAGGAGGGAATGAAGGCCATGGATGCATCATGTCCCAAGCATGGAGTCTGAGAGGCAGGTGACAGCGTCCTTATCTTTTTTTTTTTTTGAGACTGAGTTTCGCTCTTGTTGCCAAGGCTAGAGTGCAATGGCGCAATCTTCACTCACTGCAACCTCCGCCTCCCAGATTTAAGTGATTCACCTGCCTCAGCTCCCGAGTAGCTGGGATTACAGGTGCCTGTCACCACGCCCAGTTAATTTTTTTTTTATTTTTTTTTATTTTTAGTAGAGATGCAGTTTCACCATGTTGGCCAGGCTGGTCTCAAACTCCTGACCTCAAGTGATCCACCCGCCTCAGCTTCCCAAAGTGCTGGGATTACAGGCGTGAGCCACTGCACCCAGCCGTCCTTGTCTGCTAATTGGGGGCAGACCCTAGGGGTGGGAGACCACAGAGCCAACACGGGGGTGCCCCTGAAACCCAGCACCCCAGGGTGTGGTTCTGACAGGGGCCCCTTTAACTGCCTTCCCTAGGTCTCACCCCCAGGCATGGCTCGCTGCCTCTGACAGTTTTTTTCATGACCATCTCGACTGTTACACCAATCTATTATCTTAAAAAGGACTGAAAAAAAGTTGTTTTTTAAGGACTGAAACAGAAACACTTTGAGGATGCATCTGGGGTTGGCCAGCCTCCTGCTGCTTTCGCTTCATCATCCCCCAGCATTCTGTGGGTAAGACTTTTTCAGGGGCAGAAATTTGTATCTTTGTCCTGAAGCAGCACCCAGTTTATCCAGGCATAAGTTACCATCTCCTCGTGTTGTACATCAAAAGGTCCATTTGCAAGAGTTTATCTGTTTCTCAGCTACAGATAAGAAAGGAATGCCCTCAAAAACTGAAGGGAAACTGTGGGGCTTCTGCATGACAAAAGTCACATACATGTTATATACATCTTCAACTTTTAATTTCATTGCATGGAGGCCGTGGAGTTCTCCAGGGACTACCAGTTAGCAGCCCTGGGACACTTCTTCCTCCCCTTCATCTCCACCTGGGCACAGGATCTTTCTAGGTTTCCCTTAAGCTGGAGCCTCACCCAGGTCAAGCCCTCTCCACTGGAGATGGAGCAGGGAGCTGAGAAGCTTACTAACATTAGTAAGTAGCACTTGTGATACTTATTATAAAGAGATGCTCCCCCACCCCAGGAATCACTAGGTGTGGCTTTTGGACAAATATACACACATGCAGAGGTTTGTTTTGTAGGCGTAAACACACGGTCTCTAAAATAGGCAATGTTGAGTCTCTGGCACAAAATGAGGGTATGAAGCCGACATTGTTTATAATCTGCTGGAACCCTCAAACTTGCAAGCCCTTTTTTCAGAAACATTCATGTGAAAGGCTCTTTCTTAGGAGGGGGTACTTGTCTTGCTCCCAGGCAAGCTTGGAGGATGCTACCATAGAAGGGCTTATCCAGGGGCCCAAGGCTGTCCCCACTGGGCGGGGGGTGGGGGAAAGAAGAGACTCAGGGACTGCAGACCCTGGAACACCCTGGAACAGCCAGACCAGTGCCTGGCCTTTAGTGGAAGTGGCTAATGGCAGCTGAACACTGATGAGACCTATAGCACTAAGCCAGGCGTGACCGTCACAGATACCCAAGTTATCTATTCAGGTGCTGACCTCTCTATAGCCTTTATTAGAACAAACCAGTGTAAGAAAACAACCATAAATGTTTTTTTTTTTTTCTTATTTCTTTCAATCGTGCTGCTTGGCAACTTTATTGCACATTAGTTCAAAATAAGCTGCCAATAAAGTTGAATAAAATTAAACTCATGCTAGAGTTTTTTCTTCCTCAATAATTTTTGTTGAGTTGTTTTTATTTTCATAAGGATTTGAAAAGCAGCATTATCTTAGGTTCAGAATTTCCCGGGCTGGGTAGTTACAACTTAACTTCGACTGAGTTTATGAATTCCAATTTCAGTTCTTTTAAAATGAGTTTGGTTTTACTGTTAGCTTCATACTGAAGAGGTCTTCGTAGCAGTTTGTCTTTTCCTGTACGAAAAGCACAACATAAAACTGGAAACTTCTATACTGTAATTAGCCTTGGAAAATGATGTGATTTCTAATTTAGCAGAACCTCAGAACACGGCATAGTCCACAACCCCAAGTCAACATTTGTTTGAATACATGATTTCAAGAAAATATCTTTTTAAAGATAGCACTTGTGAAGAGGCCAAAATGATTCCATTTAAGGGAGCAAAAAATAAAAAATAAACATCTTGGAGTAAAAATAATGCACTATAGCGATTTGACTATGGCGAAAATCAAACACTGTGTGTCAAAAGCAAACAATGGGAATTTTTATGCAACTAAACATTTTTCTGGGTATCTAACTATGATTTATACATATAAAATGATAAATTTAATCCCATCACCAGTAGATCAATTGCAGGTATAACAGATGAAAACAGAATAAATCATCGTATCACTGTATTGGAAATACAAAGAGAACACAGAAAAGGAGTTTTGACTTTAAACTGAAATCTGTTTCCTGGCTTTTCCAAGGACAATTTGCCACGGAGAAGTTCAATGTATACATAAAGTCATCTGATCCAAATATGCTAATGATTTTATTGGTCAAATCTTAAAAGTGAGGTTTATTTTTATGAGTATGCATTAATTAACCCAGCATGTACTATCTTTCAGACTATCTTGCCAGGGACTTTCATTTCAACATGTTTATTGTGAAATGTTTGCATTCTCCACATTTGTGGCCCACACACAGATTATTTCATACTTTCCTTTAGAGCACTTAGAAAAGTTAAAAGGAGTTATTGTTTTTGATTAATGCCATTTTGGGGCAGTTAAAAAAAAAAAGAGTTCCAAATCCCAGCTCTGCATAAATTCTTTGACATTAAAAAAAAAAAATCTCTGCAAGTTCCACTGCACAAAGAAATGTGGGGGGTTGCCCTGGGTGTATTTGAAGGTGGTCTCCTAAAACTGAACTTTATTAACTTTGGTGTCTGCATGAACTCATGCAGAATAGCAATGGATCAATGGGGCGCAGCTATCAATCATGAGAGGAGAAGCAGCAGGCAGAGAGTGTGGCGTGGTGTGGCGCAGATGGAAGTTCTAAGGCCCTGCCTGTCATCTTTTGATTAAGAAAAGGAAATGATTTCACCAAAAAGATATTCCCTCTTGTGTTGTTTTGTTTTAACTGAGTTTGTACTTTCCACCGAACTGGACATATTTATTGAGACTCATAAGTTACTTCGCGGTTCCCAACATCACTGCAATCTCAACAAACTATTTTTTTCTTGCCAATTATCTAAATATCAAAACTATAAAATATCTTAAAACATTCTTCATACTGTAAACATCTTAGCTACAAAGCTTTGAGTGTAAACAGTATGATGCATCAGAATGGTTTTAAGCGATGTTATAAAAACTGCTCTTAAAAACTAAACAAAAATGTAAAGCTTCCATCTGTTTTATGATTTTTCCACTGCTGAACGGCTGCTGTGTGCCAGTTCACTGAACCATGGCTTGCTAAAGAGATTGCTGGGGTCACAGATTGGAAAAACAAAGAGCATGTCTTTAAGGGTGGGATTTTTTTCTCGAGTCTCCCTGACATGGCTGGAACCGAATTAAGTGCACAGCAGCAGAAGAGAAGGGACATAAAACACACACAGGATGCCTGTTGCAAGAGAAACGCTCTCTCCAAGAGGCTCGCCTTTTTTCAAGGATATCATTCCGGCAGTTATTTCAGGTTCTTTGGTGACTGTATACCTGCAACCTCAATGCACTCTTACGTCCTCATAGAATTTTCTTTTTGGCCCTCTGTGTACAACTTAAAAATAGGCAGCAAATTGCATACTAAGAAAAAGCATTCAGGCTTATTTTTGTGACCACATGCAGGTAGAAGACCATGATGATTTAGAGACTGCCACTCTCCTCTACTTTAAGCCCCGGTCCATGGGGATGTGAAGGTGCCTGAGCAGATGAAAAGACTCCTCCAAGATGCAAAAAGCAAACAGCCCTTCACTAGGAAGGTTTGGCTCTGAGACAGATGCAAAAAGTCAAGTGAGACTAAAAGGGATTGTGCATCGAGTCTAGGCCCTGTGCTCAGGAGACTCTGATGCCCAGAGCAGGGAGCACTGTAGGGGGAGTCCAGGAGGTGGGCTAGGCCCAATGCAGTCTCCCCTCTGGGACCTGACTGACTGACATGTCCTAAGGGTCCTCCTGACACCCATCATCTTGTCCCCTGAACCACCTTTGAGGAATGACAGCCAGTGTGACCATTGGGTTGGGGCCTCTTGTGCAGGCTACCTGGCCAGTGTTCCCCCAGAGACGTGGCCATTGGGGCTGGGGCATCTCTGACACCTCAGAGCTAGGGAAACTGTGAGTCAGCCCATGAGGCCAAGTTTGAACTGTTATCCTGTCCCCATCACTGTCCCTTACACAGCAGACACTCCTGGAGCTGGGATAGGTCGGGGGTGGGGGACGATGATGGCCTGCCCAGGTGCAGGGCAGCATTCATGGGGAGTCCCTCTGCCTTCCCTAGGATGAAGAGAGTCCACTGGCCCTCCTTGTAGAGTGTCCACCCAGCTCACCCTTGCAGGATACCCCCAGCTCAGAGGCAAACACAGACATCTGTGGCAGAAGGAGAATATTGAGGACTGGAGGTTCCAAAGGATCCCAACCTGCTGCTAGAAAAATGCAGACTCCAAGTCAACAGCCACCACCCGCCCACAGCGCTGGCCTGCCCACCTCCCTCTCCAACCACTCCTCCACATGCCAGGGCTGTAGCAGTCCCTCTTGTCACCCTATGGTAAGGAGATTTGGCAATGTCACCAACCCCCAGCCCCCAGAGGGCAACCCTCAGCCTTGAGGTGGAGGTGTCCATCTGGGAGACCCAGCCTAGCCCAGGGGCCATCCTAGATCCCCGGAAGGCTGGCACAGCAGTGAGCAGAGCTCTGCCTGAGGGTAGGCAAGGCCCTGTGTGTGCCACGTCCTGAGACCAGAGGGCACCAATGGTCTCACTCTTGCTCACTCCTGCTGCCTGCAAACCCTTCCCAGCAGCATTCTCTCCTGCACTTCACCCAGCAGATGAGCCAGAGGCTCCTCAGATGGGGTCAGTGGTGGCTCCCCAGCCCAAGAAGCTGTACTGGGACTCCCACTGTGCTCAGGACTTCCAGGGTCCAACCTACACCCAGCCATGTGGCCAATGTCCCAGTGTCCGGAGAGCACCTGGCCCGTGGGCCCTGCAGGCTCCCAGGCAGGCTGGCGTGATTCCGTGCACATTCCAAATTTAAATCTGGGACACTCTCCCCTTTTTTCACTGCTCCAGAACATAGGGGAGGCATCTGCCTAGAAACAGCTGTCACCCAAAGGAGGCGGCGGCACATGTAGCTCTCCCGCAAGCACCACCGCCAAAAGCCACACATCAGCCAGGGTTACTTAGCTACGGAACTTCACAGCCTGGGGGAGGAAAGGGAGAGGAGGGACGGAGCTGACATGGAGGGAAGAGCAGGCAACCTGGGCTGGCAGGTGCCAGCTGGCTGGCTCTCACACACGCTACCAGGCAGCAGAATGGCCTTCTGCACCAGGCAGTGTCTCTCCTTCATCCATAGGGAAACTGAGGCTCACAGAGGTTAACCAGCATGCCCAAGATTGCATAGCTACTAAAATAATACTACCACAATCATATAATAAGCAATGAGAACTAGTACTTACTACCTAACATGTTAATTATGCTTACTGTGTGCCAGCCCCTCCTTGGTGGGGTCCAAGTTTAAATCCTTACAACAACCCTGTGAAATGCTATTAGCATTGCTCCCCCTGCAGATATGAGGAAACTGGGGCAAAGGGAGGTCAAGTAGTTTGTCCCAGGTTAAGTAACCAGGAAGTGATAGCACTAGGGCTCAGTCCCAGACTATCTGGCCCCATTCTTTCAGCCACTATACCACAAGGTCCATTACCATCATCATCATCATCAATATCAGCAGCAGCAGCACCATTGTCATCATCACCATCATCATCATTGTCATCATATCATCACTGCCACCAACATCATCAAATCATCTTCATCATCACCACCATCATCACCATCATCACTATCATTGTCATCATCATATTACTATCAGTCATCACCATCATCATCAATCATCTTTATCTTCATCACTGTCATAATCACCACCACCACCATCATCATCACCATCATTATCACCACCATCCTCATCATCATCACAATCATCACCATCGTGATCTCCATTATCATCGTCACCACGATCATCATCGTTGTCATTATTATCATCACCACTGTCATCATCATCACCATCATCACCATCATCATCACCACCATTGTCAATACCATCATTGCCATCATGATCTCCATTATCATCATCAACACGATCATCATCGTCATTATTATCACCACTGTCATCATCATCACCATCATCACCACCACCATCATCACCATCATCATCACCACCACCATCATCACCATCATCACCATCACCACCATCATCACTATCATCATTGTCATTTTATGATCATATTATCATTGCCATCACATCATATTATCATGGTCATCACCATCATCACCTTTATCATCGTCATTGTCATAATCACCACCACCACCACCGTCCTGCACTTCACCCAGCATCATCACCATCATCATCACCATCATCCTCATCACAATCATCACCATCATGATCACTATCATCATCACCACTACCATCATCATCACCATTATCATCATCATCACCATTATCAACATCCTCATCACCATCATCATCATCACCATCACCACCATCATCACTTACTGAGGAGTACAATGAACACTTAACTGAGCTCTTGCTAGAAGCCCAGCATGTGTTGAGTTCTTCAACTTCCGTGCATTACTACATTTCATTTCTACTATTCACCTTATCCTTACTATACAGACACTAGGAAACTGAGGCTCATCAGAGAGGTTATGCCATTTACTGAAAGTCAGTTAGTAGCAGCAGAGCCAAAAACAACCCCAAGCAGCCCCATTTAATAGCCATGTCTGTGGCCCCTCTGAGGGAGATGAGGAAGGCCTCATCTAGGGACCCACCCTGGGCTGTAGGCTGTCTCAGGAGTGGGCTTTCCAAAGAGGAAATAGGACTGGCCTTGGTTCATGGTGCCCAGGAAAGTACAGGGAGGCTGCTTGGGCTTTGTCATTGTTGCCAACCCATGTGTACTTCTCACTAAGGCTAATCTCGATTATAATGAGGGTTTATCCTAAGTTCAGCAGAGGAAGGGTGGCCAGGAACGGTCTAGCTAAAGGGTGGCCAAGCTAAAATCTACAGTTCCTGCGGACACAGGCAGTGGTAAGAGCTACTACAAACACTGACCATATTTAGCAGAAGTCGGGAGACTGAGGATGCCAGCCATCGGCTCAGCGACCCCACTCTGTGGGCCAGGCGGCCAGGGTAGGAGCGTCAGTGCCAGCCTTGGCTTTCCTGGCCATGAGAGTCTTGGACGGGGTTTCCATCAGTCTCCCTTGAGGGTGGTCCAGGTTTGAGTAGTAGGAAACTGACTAACTCCGGGGTAAAGGAGAATTAGGAGTAACAATCTGGTCGCCATCAAGAAAGAACAGGCCTCCAAGAACAAGACCTGCAAGAGATGGCCCAGGCTGCCGGAGACCTGCAAAGCCACCGGCTGCCTTTTCCTGAGTTCTCACGGCTGAGACCCAACCCAGACGATACGAAAAATGCTAGCGGGTCAGGCTGTACTTTCCTCGAACTAATCACTAATGAAGTTTGGGGTGAGCTATTTTGAAAGCAGCCCACACAGCATAACCACACGCCATCATCAGCTGCCGTCCTCAAATGCAATTTCATTCATAATTAAATATGAAAAAACCACCACCTTAAAATAACATCAGGGGTCACAGCTGAACTCTGCAGCCTGGGCCTATGCATTCTGGCCTGTACTGACCTCTCCAAGATGGTCTCCGATGCTTCCCAGGCACACACCCTCCCTCCTGCCCCCAGACACACCTTTCTTCCCTCTCTGATCCCACCAGCACACCTTGGCCCATCTCACCCTGCCTTCCAGGCATGTGTTCCTCTCTCCTCTCTGCCTCCAAGTGCCAGCCAGGATTCAAAGATCAATTTGAGCACAGTCTCTCCTAATAAGCCTTCAACAGCCCAAGCCTGAAGGGACCTCTGCCAGCCTGTAAGCTTCTATAGCAATTGTTTATACAATCCCTCTGGCAAGGCATGGTGTGCTGCCCTGCGCTGTCCTTTCCCTGGTCCTTTCCAACAGCGTTTGCATTCCACGTGGAGGTATCCTGTTCATTCATCCGCTCATTCAGCACATGTTCAATGAGCACCTACTGTGTGCCAGGTGCCGAGAAACAAAAGTGAACCAGACATGGTCCCTGCCTTTCTGGAGGGCAACTTCTAGAAAGAACCAATGACAAAGACATCAGTACATATGTAATAGATCTTTCCAGCTGGACTTAAGTACCCCGAGGTCAACCAGGCTTTGCCTTACTCTCATGCTGCAGTGCAAACCAGCATAGGACATACACAGTCTGTGCTCAGTAGGGGCTGAACAGTCTGGGTGCGGTCACCTCCTCCCTCGTCTACCCGTAGCTTTCCCTCTAGAACTGAATCCAATTTAAGCTGAGGTCCTGATATCACACCCTCACCCCAGTCTTTGCCAAAATGCTGCGTCTTGGGGTCTCACTCACCTCGTCTGAGGAATGGGAGGTTACTATTCATTTAGTAGGAATCCATTCAGTGGGGATGGTCAGATGAGCCAGTGCTACCCCTTGACCACCTCCCATCCACTCGCTGGTTCTTGGTGGCTCCTAGGCAGCCCAGTGTTGAGCTGTGAGTTGCAGCAGCTGAAGGGGACCCGGCTCAGGTGGCTCACGAACAAGTAGAAATGGTTTCAAGGCCAGGATCTGAAGGCAGCCCTGGCAAGGAAGATTCCACCCGTGCACAAGGGCAGATCAGGGAGCTATGGAGGAAGTGGCACTCACGGCTTCTCTGCCCAAGTTGGCTGAGAGGAGAAGGGGCAGCCCTAGAGGGCAGGAGCTAAGATGTGCCAGGGAGGAGATGTGCCAGGCACTGGGAAAGCAACCAGGGGCTGGGTCAGTTCAGGGGACCAGACACCCTCTGCATAGCTCAGCACCTGCTGAACACGTGTCTGATGCAACGCTGGGCTCTGCTGAAAAGGGGGTGGGCATGCCAGGCCTCCAAAACACACAGACCACGTGGGAAGAGGAGATGACATGCTTGTGAGACAGGATAGGATGTGTACCAGGCTGGGAGTGGCGGTGGCGGCACTGGCAGCAGCTTCCATTACCAAGATGAAAGACGTAACGAAGCCTCTCATGTGCACTGTTATTTTATTTGATGCCCCAGCAGCCCTATTACAGAGGTGAGGACACTAAGGTTCCGAGAGGTTAAATGGCTTGCCCAAGGTCACATCGTTCATAGGTGGCAGTGTGGGACTGATACATAGCCAGGCTCTCAGGCTTGTTCCTTACTGACTGGTGCCAAATCCTTCATGCTCTGGCCATGTCTGCCTCCTGCATGACTCTTCTGTGTCCCCACCCCTGTTCTGCCAGCCCCAGATGCTGTATGGAGGAGGTCTTTAAAGCAGGGCTCCCCAACCCCCAGTCCACCCCTTGACCACCTCCCTCCTCTCTGCCTCTCTCCTCTCTGTCCATGGCCTGTTAGGAACTGGTCTGCAGAGCAGGAGGTGAGCAGAGGGCAAGTGAGCACTCCCACCTAGCCCCAGTCTCCTGCCAGATCAGGAGATGGGGGCTGGTTCCTGCCAGCGGGCCCATTAGATTCTCACAGGAGCCCGGACCCCCTTGTAAACTGCGCATGCGAGGGATCCAGACTGTGTGCTTCTTATAAGAATCTAATGCTTAATGATCTGAGGTGGGACAGTTTCCTCCTGAAACCATCCATCCACTCCACCCATGAAAAAATCATTTTCCACGAAACAGACCCAGGGTGCCAAAATAGTTGGAGACTGCTGCGCTGAAGGCTGGGCACTGAGCTGAGAACATGGGAATTTTCATCATGAATAACAATGTCTCCGTGATCAAGCCACTGCCATGCTTCCCACAGCATCGTCACAGTCCTTATGTATTCAGACGTGTTCAAGTAAAGGGGGACAGGGCAGGATTTGCAGACTCAGTCTACCAATTCCGTCACAGAGGGGAAATGCGGGCTCCCAGCAATGGGTGGAGAAACCTTCGTCTGAACCTGATGTCCTAATACCACACCCTAGCCCGTTTTTAGCCAAGATGCTGTTTCTTGGGGTCTTACTCTCCTTGTCTGAGAAGCAGGAGGTTAATACTCACCTGCCACACAGGAATTCAATTAGAATTCCAAAGGAGAAAGATAGGTTTCAGGGGTTGGTAAGTTCATTAATTGACTTTCTGAGTATTCAGCTAATAAGCTTTTACAAACATCTTTCTCCATCCATCTCCAAGAATCGCAGAGCTTTGGGTTCAGTTTGGAGGCCATTACCAACATTCAAACTTCCAGAATCATGACTCTTTCTCCATGCAAGATAGGGAATGTTCTAGAACCCCAAGCACTCACTTCCCACTGGCGAAACTGCTTCTGTTTCTCTTTGCTACCATGTTCCAGGGAAGGGAGCTTTCATTTTATTGAAAGTTGTGGGTTTGTCACCAATCATGTCAATCAATAATCAGCAAATTAGCAGCTTGCTTTTGCAGACACTTCTATTTTCAACCTGAAGGGTGGTTTGGGGGGTTTCTTTTAAATTTAACTATCCTCATTAAGGATTCATAGCACACCAAAAGAATGATTTTTTTAAAAAATCATCTTTGCGGAAAAGGAATATCAGCAAAAATAATCACTATTCTGGGCTCAACAATGGGTCCCTAATGAGGACAGCAGTCATCAGTTAAATAAACATATCATTAGGGCGAGAATAGATGTGTCAACACAGGCACAGCCCACTAATTTGTGGCGTGGTTTGTCTTTCGTTAGGCTCCGTGGGGTTCAGCTGGTGCGTGGGTGTTCCTAGGTCACAATCCAAGGTCACCTTTTGCAGGTAGGGCTCAAGGTATGGGTGAGGTTGAGCCAGGTGGAAGCGACTGCTGGACAATGGCAGAAGGTAGACAATGCGATGCTGCCCTGGGCATCAGGCAGGCTGGCAGCAGCAAGCAGATGTCTACCAGGAAGGCATGGAGGAAGCCCCAGACAGAGACAGCAGCAGGCAGGAAGGTGAAGATGAAGAGGAGGAGTCTCTCGACCAGGGGCCTTATGGCCATGTGGCTCTCAGAGGCCACAACCCACCTGAATGTTCAGTGTGAACACTCATTCTCCACCCAGCTCTCCTCAATGGCAGAACCACAGGTGACACCTCTCGAGAGGGACAGAGAGTACAGAATCGGGTGGTGCTCCCTTGCAGCTCCCGGACTTCTCTCTGTCTGGGATCCACAGTCCTTCAGAGACGAAGCCAGGGCTGTGGCCAGAGAGGAGGTCCCATTACCAGGGCCTCATGGTCATGGAACTGTGCTCTCTTTCAGCAAATATTATTTATTTATTTATTTACTTACTTACTAATTAATTTATTTTTTGGAGACAGGGTCTCACTCTTTGATGCAGGCTGGAGTGCAGTGGTGTGATCACAGCTCACTGCAGCCTTGACCCCCTGGGCTCAAGCAATCCTCCTGCCTCAGTCTCCCAAGTAGGACCACAGGTGCACACTATCACGCCTGACTAATTTTTGCATTTTTTGTAGAGACAGGGGTTTCACCATATTGCTCAAGCTGGTCTAGAGCTCCTGGGCTCAAGTGATCCTCCTGTCTTGGCCTCCCAAAGTGCTGGGAGTACAGACGTGAGACACCGTGCCAGGGCAGCAAATATTTATTGAGTGTTTTGTATGAATCAGGTATCATACTGGGTGCTAGGTCACAGCAGGGAGCAAGGCAGGTTTGGCCCTTTCTTTCCCCCGTGGGCTTTAAGTTCAAGGGAAGGGAAAAGACAAGAAGTAGCTAAATAATTTGGATAATTATAGGTTGTGATGAAGTGCTATGAAATGAGTAAGTAGGGTGAGAGCCAGGCAGAAACTGGGGAAGTCTGATTTTATACAGGGAGGTGGAACAAGGGCTTTCTGAGGAGGTGACATTTGAGACAGGGCCTGGCAAAGGAGAATAAGCAGGAATGCAAAAGATGGAAGGACAGTTCTGACGGAGGAACTGGAGGATGCACGTGGGCAATGAGGATGCCTGCTGAGGGTGTCTGGGTGCCTAGAAAGGGGTGCCAGGTGCATGCCCTTAGGGAACGATGTCTCCAAGAAGGAGACAAAGGCTGGAGCCCCCGGCACCCCAGAGGTGAGGATCTCTGGGAAGAGCAGGGCAGAGAAGAGAAGACAAGGGAATTGGCAGATTGGTGGAGGGAGAATGAGGAAGATCTTAGAAGACTTCTGCATTGTAGTGGAGATGAGGTCAGAAGCAGAGGCAGGGGCCAAAGAGGAGAAAAACCAGTGTGGTCAATTTGGAAAGCAAGCCCAGGAGAGATGTGGCGGGTACAGTACACGGCATGCTGAGGGCCCACTTGATGCCCGCCTGTGGCCGTGGATTCTGAGTGACACCCATCAGCTCAGCTGTGTGATTTTCTCCTGGAGAGCTGAGATGCAAGGAACTGGCATGGAAAAGGGAGATATCTGAGTTCACCTGGGGCTGGAGATTCAACAGGTGCGTGGGAAAAAGAGAAAATATGCCGGAGAGCTGAGAGCTGATAAAGGTGCAAGGAAGTAATGAAAATGATGGACCATGATCTCCCCACCGGGAGAAGGCCAGAAGGAAGACAAGGCGTGTAGGTGATGGTGAAGAAGGTGAAGGTGAGGACACAGATGACTGACAGCGGAGGTGTCACAAACAGTGATTTAGGGGGAAAGGTGGTGATGGATTGATCATAGGATGGGTGAAGACCAGATTTGGGAGGAACTCAGGTGTTGATCACTACCAAGCCTGGGTGTGGCTCTGAAATGGATGGCTAAGGTCAAGTGGAAGACAAGTTATTGAGCTGAGAAGGTCAAGGAAGCAAAGTCCAGCCTGTTGGATGCATGACCTTGACACTCTTGGTCAATGTCACTGGCCAAAAGATCTGCAGAAACTCAGAGTAAACACATACCTCAGGAGACGGTGACACCAGAATCAAGGACGTTGGTGACCTCCTTACAAGAGATCTCCTCAAGTCACTTGGCAAACAAATCTGATGGGAAATCAGCATGACTGTTGCAAAGACAGAAGAGATGTAAGATTTATAGTATTCAGTAACCATCTAGTAAGAAATGGTCATCTATCAAAAAGACAAATAATATATATATATATATATATATATATATATATATATATATATGTATATTTA
The DNA here is from genome assembly GCA_963573385.1 of Cacajao melanocephalus. Classification (NCBI taxonomy): domain Eukaryota; kingdom Metazoa; phylum Chordata; class Mammalia; order Primates; family Pitheciidae; genus Cacajao; species Cacajao melanocephalus. Next base: position 54,120 of record CAUYLG010033773.1, read on the forward strand.
GATACAGGGTTTCACTCTGTTGCCCAGGTTGAAGTGTGGAGTGCAGTGATGTGATCATAGCTCACTGCAGCCTCAAACTCCTGGGCTCAAGCAATCCTCCTGCCTCAGCCTCCCAAGCAGCTGAGACCCCAGGTGTGTGCCACCGTGCCTAGCTAATATTTTTAATTTTCTGTAGAGATGAGGTCTTGCTATGTTGCCCAGGCTGATCTTGAACTCCTGGCCTCATGCAATCTTCTTGTCTTGACCTCCCAAATTGCTGTGATTACAGGTGAAATAACGCTCTTTTATTTACTGGTATCACTGATTGAGCCTGATTTTCCCAATCCATTACTGGAAGTGCAGTAGGGACTGAAACCTCTAGTCCTTAATTCCTTGACTTCAGTGAGTGGAGCAATGCAGTTATGTTTTGAGAATCAGAGGTCCTAACTCTCCCCTGGCTGAAGCAAGGGCTTCACTGACCCGCATGTCAAGCCTTCTCAGGCCAGGAGCCCTCAGAGCTGAGAAATGGACTCCACTTTGAAGCTTGGAAGTTCCCTGGCCACCCGCTTCTATCCCTTTCTGATCCCGAACAAGCACATGGCTATGACAGCCGTGTCTTGAGAGCAGGAGAGTCAGTGAAGCCAGCCCACCAATCGTTGCTTCACAGACATGGCCTGGGAGAGCCCAAACGTCAGAGAAAGCCATAGACTAGTTCACCTCTTAGAAACAGGAGCCTGAGGCCAGAGTGGTAATGTAACCTTTTCTACATCATCTGGTAGCAAAGCAGGAATTTGATCCAGGCCTCCGCACCCCCAGCTCCAAACTCAAGGGTCCTCTCAATCCCTCCAGTTCCTCCTGCAGCCCAGAAAATGGCAAAGTTCTCACAGAACGAGGCAGATGCAAAGCAAAAATGCCCTAGAATGCCAGTGCCCGCATAACCCAGTGTGCAAGAAACTGACCACCCAGGAGTGAGTTTCTGCCTCAGTTCCACAACTTTTGTCCAAGTTGCTTACACCACCAAATTTATTTTAATACAATGCTACTGGCCACAAACCTCTACATGATCAGATTTAGCATAATTAATATTTAACATGTGGGCACCTGGCGCCTCTCAGCCTTCTGATGAATAAAGTATGTGATATATTACTCCATATTTATCTAATTTAAAAAAATTAGTAGTAGTAATGGTGGCGGTGATGGGAGTAATCACAGTACCAGGACCAAAGTAGTATTTATTGAGTATACCTACTGTATACCAGGTATGAAAGTAAGTACTTGCAAATACAGCCTCTCATTTAAGTCATAAGATTATAAATTATCACCTAAACCAAATTATTTTGCAATATTTTAGTCCATTCTTCTCAATCGATATTTTTTGAAAATTAAGTAGCACAGTTGAATAATTCTCAAATTAATTTTGAGTTTTATTCAGAAATTTGGTAGAGAAAATATCCGCCCCCACCAAGTGTAGACCCAGTAAGTTAACTTATGCCCCAGAGCAAAATAACCTGTCAGAGTAATAAATCTCCATTTAAAAAAATGTGTGTTTTAATGGAAATATTGACATGACCTTAAGAACTCACAGCACCACCAAAGAGTGCAGCCGGGTGCAGAGAGGGAGAGGAGCCTGATAAACTTTTGTCTGTGTCATGCTTGGGCTGGAAATTTCCAAGGTCTTTCCAAAAGATAGTTCCAACAAGAACTTTAAACATATTTATATGCTCTCTTAAATATAATCGCATCATCACTTTCATGGGTGTTCCATTGTATTAGTTGATCCCATACACTTTATAGAACAGAACTCCAATAAATTGACTCCTTTGAAGTCTCTATCTATAAGCAGATATTCTGTAGAACAGGCTTAAAATAGATTTCTCCCCACCTCCCATTCCCCAGCCCCCCACCTCCAAAATTCCAGCTAAGCATGTTTTTCTTCAAAGGGCAAAGTTGACCTAGGATTATTCGTGTTCTCCGTACAAAGGATATGTTTTCAGCAAGCAGGACCACATTCCTACGAAGCAAAAATGTTCCCTGTAAGCTGATTGCTCCAGTCCTTTTGGACCTGTCTCAATAAAGGCTCTGTTCTGTTCGCTTGCTGTTGTGTGGCCTGTATTCTCAGAGGTGGCTTAGGACAGGTGTTTGTCTACTGAGAGCCCGAGAGAGACCCTGAGCCAACCCTCATGAGGGCTAAGGGGCCTCTCACAGATAGCTGCTGGCCCCCTTGACACACCAACCTTTGCAAAGCAAGCCCTCGAAGAAGATCCATTTGAATAAAACCCAACAGAGCTCTCTGGGATGAGGGCATCCCTCTCTACAATGCTAATTCCCATCTCTCACTCTGATGATGCCGCAAAATTCTATTGTTGCAGAGGGGAAAGGGAGGAGCAGCGAAGTGAGAGAGAGAAATCGAGAACAAAATGAAAGCAGTCAATATTTCTAAGTACCTCTTGACAGTCTCTAATGTCAAAAAGCCACCAAACCAGGTCCAAGCACACCAAGCCCCTGGCAATGCCTGCTTCAAGAGAAGCAGGAAAATCCAAAAGGAACCCCATTCCACATCTATGAACATGCCACGATCTTTCCAGAGAGAGAGCCGTGTGGGTATCGAGTCCAGCAAATCTCTCTCTCCTATAGGGTGGAATCATCACATCAGACCTTTATTTCTGAAGCACACATGTGGTACAAATAACTATTTGCATTACAAAACGATTCCAACGGAACTTGAGTGATTAGTTAGGGCTACGTGGACAGCCAGAATAATGCATCATCATTTACTGAATACGCGATTATTAAGAGCCAAGTCCTCCCCTCTGGCCATGGTGGAGAACTCCCACGGAGTTCTGAGTGAAGATCAAGGACAGCAGAGAGTCCCAAGAGCAGGTTACACAGAGGCCCACGAGTTCATCTGCTGCCTTGTTGGGGGCTGCAGAGGTTTTGCTGTGATAGGGACATGAGCCCGAACAAGAGTCAAAGTAGCCCTTGGGTAGCTGTGGCCAAGTGTGGCCTCCACCAAAGTTTCGGGTTCTTTCTCAAGGAACTCCTGGAGGCTTAAGTCTTTCTCTGCTCACTTCTTCAGCCACCATGGTCACTGGAGCTGACCAATGCCTCCCCACCTCCCCTGGGGACTTCTGCAGAGCTGGACACACACAAGGCGCCTTCATGCTCATGGATAAACCAATATTTGAGTCACGATCATCATCACAGTTGTGAGTGGAGGGTTTCTGTCCTCTGCCTGGCACTTCCTGTGAATTACTTCATTTCATCCACACCCACCTCACAAAGCAGGCTCCACCCCATCCGAGAGAAGAGGAAACATGCATGAGGTCTGACCTGTCCCCACTAGTAATGGCAGCTCCAGGAGCCCAGGCTGATCCCGCCCACTCATTCTACTGACTGGGTAATATAAGCCCATTCTCCAGCCTTAAACACCATCATAGTCCCTAACTCCACTCATCAGAGGACAAAGCCATTGCCTAAAGGATAAAAATTCCACAGCTCAGGCCACAGAGTGAGAGGAATGGACAGTATGGTCTTGGGAGATGCAAGAGTGTGATCGGAGAAGAACGGAAAAAGAGCTTCCTTCACTTGGGAGACTTACATGTGAACACAGAAACCCAAGCCCAAGCCAAACGCACAAAAGATACCCCTTAAACAGAGGGGACACGGCTGCTTCATGCGGGTTTCCAGAACTTCCACACAAAGCCTGCTGAGGGGTTCGCAGGAACAATGACAGCATGCAAATGTCATGTGACTTTTGTCACTGATCTTTCAGCACGCATAGCTGGGTTCATGTGTCTCCAATTCAGAATCCAAAATTGAAGTCTTATGTGGGATAATTATAAGTGAAAATCAAACGCAGGCCTGGAAAACACCCCACTTTCCTCATAAAATAATTGTGCACGGAGAAGAGTCTGGATTCTCAGAGGAAGTCGGGGATGGAATGGACTTCTCTGGCCGGGGCAGCGATCAGTCAGGCCTCAGTCATTTGAAGCTGGTGTAAATGCTGGGACCCTGAGGCTGAGGTCTGAACCCCAAGTCCGAGGAAATGCACGCTCCTCTTGGCTTCATTTCAACAAGATTGCATCCTCTAACAAAAGGCTGTAAGCGAACAGGAGATTAAATTGCATAAGGGGAAAAAAGACTTTTTATGTTTATGAATTAACTAGCTTATTTATTTTTAGAGGCAGGGTTTTTCTCTGTTGCCCAGACTGGAGTGCAGTGGTGCAGTCGTGGCTCACTGCAGCCTCCAACTCCTGGGCTGAAGCAGTAACACCCCAATCAATAAGGCCGCACCTGAGTACCTGGGACTATCGGTGCGTGCCGTTATACCCAGTTGCTTTTTAATTTTTTGTAGATCTAGGGTCTCCCTATGTTGCCCAGACTAGTCTCAAACTCCTGGGCTCAAGTAATCCTCCTGCCTCAGCCTCCCAAAACACTGAGATTACAGGCATGGGCTACTTAGCCACGCCCCCACCACCACCAAAAAAAAAAAAAAGATTTCCCAGTTTAAAAAACAAAATTCCATGTCTTTCGAGGGCCATTCTTACAGCAGAATCCTTCTCTTCTATGTGCCAAAGATGGAGAGGCACGTCTGTGACTCCTGCATCGGAAGCTGTCTCATGCAATGAGGGCTTTGCACCGTGCTGGGCGCTTCACATTTGTTATTTCATTTCCTCCACGCTCACCTACGCATTGGGTGGCAGTCACCATTCCCTGGCCCTCTTCTCAGAAAGTTGTCAGTGGCCAACTTTAAGAGGATTCTCTAGAAAAAGCCAAAGTGATGTGTCCAGCTGCCTGGAAGACACTTGTTCCTGACCATGAACAAAAAGAGGACATTACCGTTTAAAGAGCTCTGGCTTTGATGCTCAGCTCCAACTTAGCACCCTCTCTCCCACACCCTTTTCTCCCTGCTCTGCTATGGCTGCCATACTTCCTGAGCCCACTGTTTCCCTCTTAGACCCGTGGGGCAGATTCCCAAGGATCCCAGGACTCGCCCAACAGCATTGGCAGAGCGGTGCCAAGCCCCGGCTGACCAGTGGGACATGTCCCTGGCAATAGGGCTGGCCCTCCCCACCAAGCCTCTTCAAAGCGGTTGCTATTTCTGAGTTCTGCCTGCTTGCCTGGAGCACAGCAAGGGTTACCATCTGACCCCAGCACTATTAAATCTTTTTAAAGTTTAATCTTCAGGGGATTTTGACTGTAAATAAAGAACACTCCACATGTAAAAAATAAACTTACACTCATGACTTCATGCGTGACCCCGAGTTCAATTTCTGTTTGTGATTTAGCAGAGAGGAGACAAGGTATGTGATACACATCTGTGGGGGTGGGAGGGGCTCCGGAGCAGAGAGGCAGCCCCTCAAGTCACAGTTAGAGGAGAGGTGACATCCCACAGCCACCAGGCCGATAGGTGGCACAGCCGGGCAGCCCGTGACCCAGGCGCAGCTCGCTCCAACTACGGGCACATCTGGAGGTGCTCAGCAGTGACACCTGCGTTGATTTTCTGCCAGGATTTGGTGTCAGGGCCACACTTCCACTGGAGTCATGGTCCACAGATGGAACACCATGCACAATGCCAGACCTGGCATGTCTAAGGTTCTGTGCCCCCCTTGGCCACCCCCGAATGCTCTGCGGCAAAAGGACAGACGCAAGAAGCTTCAGATTTGGAGAACCAGCAATGCCACATCTAATCAGGGAAGGGCCCTCTCCACAGCCCTCCATGCACAGGCTCTCGCTGGCGCCCCCAAACAGCCCCCAGACACTGACAAAACACATGTGAGCACCCCATTTTCCATTTACATGTGAAGGAACTGGGCTCAGAGAAGCCCACTGCCAGCTGGCATTAGCTCGGTGATGGCCTGCTGAGTTGCAGCTCTTAGCTGCAGCCACAGCACTGGCTGCCTTGCCTCCCAGATCCAATATGCAGCTGAGGTGTCCAGGCTGAGGGTGAGAACTGGCCCCAAGGGTGGGGGTGAGAGTCACACCCAAATCGCCTCTAACTAGAGCCATCTTCTGTCCCTCAGCGGCAACCTGGTGCCGGAGGCCCCAGATGGCAAAGTGCGGAGGAGCTAGAGAGGCGTCTGTGCACTTGACGCCAGCCCCTCCACAAAGCCCTTTCTATCCTGGCTACTGGTCCTCCCTGGGCATAAGGGAGACATAAACCTGGCCCCAGAGCAGGCGCCTCTGCAATGCTCCCCGGGCCGAGCCGCGGACGCGGATAATCTAGAACAAGAGCACTCAGACCAGGATCACTCATTGTATGACTTTGGGTGGGGGTGCTTTCTTCCCTGGGCCTCCTTTCCCTAGGTGCAACAAAAGATCTAGAAGATGTCACATGGGGCTGTTGTTCACCACTAGTGCCTTAAGGAGAGCCAGCTCAGAAGTCTTCAGGAAAGACTGGAAGAAGAGAGGGGCTTTTAAGGAGACATGATGTATATAAATATCAGGGGAGAGAGGCTCTGACTTCATGGGGTAGGAATGAGGGCATGGTGAAGTAAATTAAAAATGGCCACCTTGTATCATTATTGGTGATCTCCTTGCCTGAATCTCATTAGAATACAAGCAGAGGTCAGATGCAGTGGCTCACACCTGTAATCCCAACATTTTGGGATTACAAGACCAAGGTGGGAGGACTTGAGCCCAGGAGTTCAAGACCAGCCTGAGCAATGTAGTGAGACCCTGTCTCTACAAAATAAAATAAAATAAAAAAGTAGCCAGGCATGGTGGCATGGACCTGTGGTCTCAGCTACTTGGGAGGCTGAGGTGGGAGGATTGGTTGAGACTGGGAGGTCAAGACTGCAGTGAGTCATGATAGTGCCACTGCACTCCAGCCTTGGCAACAGAGTGAGATCCTACCTGAAAAAATACAAGGGAAGGCACTCTGGAGTTTGGAAATTCGCACTATGTGGATTCCCAAAACACAATGGATGGATGGATGGATGGATGGATAAAAAAATTGATGATGGATGATTGATGAATGATAGATGGGATGAATGGATAAATGATGATGGATGGATGGGTGGAAGGATGGATAGATGGATGATGATGGATAGATGATAGACTGCATGAATAGATGGTAGATGACAATGAATGAATGGATGGATGGATGATGGATGGGTAGACGGCTGGATAGATGGATGATAGATGGATGAATAGATGATGGATAACGATGAATGGATGGATGGATAAAAAAACTAATGACAGATGGTTGATGGATGATGGATGGGATGGATGGCTGATGATGGATGGGTGGATGGTTGGATAGATGGATGATGATGGATAGATGATAGACCGGATGAATAGATGATGGATAATAATGAATAGATAGATGAATGGTTAAATGGATGGACTGATGGATCTTGGATGGGTAGATGGATAGAAGGACAATGATGGATGATAGATGGATGAATAGATGATAGATGATGATGAATAGGTGGATGGATGGATGCATGGATGGATGGATGGATGGATGGATGATGGGTGAGTACAGGTGAATAAAGGGGAAGTTGATTGAGTGGATGGGTAAATAAGGGAGAAAAGGGATGGACAGATGGAAGGAGGGAGAGACAATGTGAAAGAGCAACTGAGGGGCAGACTGGAGTGGATAAGCCGAGAGCAGGACAGATGGAGAGAGAAGTGAGTAGAATAATGGTGGGATGGATGGGTTGCGAAACTGAGCACCAGCAGTGGAAGAGAAACTTTCAAAGGGAAGATGAAAGCCCTAAGAACCAGCAATGCCACATCTGATCATGGCCAAGACCATCTGGACATCCCAACCATGAGAAGGAGGATGGCTTCCTCTAGATAGCACCTGCCTTCTTTCCCATGCTGCCCAACTCAAGAACCCTGCAGCTCTGGATCTGATTCACCATGAAGCACCCCCAGTCAACTTCTGATAGAGATAGTATGTTTATTTTTTAAACAGGAATGAATTATTCAGCACTTCTAAATCCAGAATATATCAAGTCTAAAATGACACACACTGTGCTTTTCCCCTCTCCCTGCATACACTTAGAAATATTCTGTAATTTCTTCAAAAGAATAAAATTATTGATTGTGGGTGAATTAAAAATTCAAGAAAGATCCAGGAACAAACAGGAGGTGGAAGATGTCGCTGAACTGGTGTTAAGTGCCCAAGGAGAAGGGGTAGTCAGTGTGGGGGACAGAGGAAAGTAAGAAAGGAAGGGATAAAAGGCTAGAGGAAGAGGAGGCATTTTGCTTTTGCCACATTGAGCTGAGCCAAGCTGAGAGTTTGTCTTCAAGCTCAGTAGGCATCGGAGGTCTGGACTGTACCAGCAAAGCCCAGCCCAGGTGGAAAGGCCAGGAGGCCCCATGAGAAGCTTCCTGGCCCTAGGGAGTGGTCTGGTTTATCAAGAAAATCATACAGTCTTAGCCCTGGGCTCAGGAAGGTGTGGGAGCCTCCAGGGCCCCAGGGTCCTGGCTTTGTTTCTCAGGGCTGGCTCTTCCAGTCAATGGGAAGACTTCTGACCATCATGTTGCTTCTGCCAACATGATGTGCTTTCCCTAAGGAACCATCATGCTCTGAGCCTCAGCAAATGTCTCTCATTAGGTGCCCAGCCTTTCCAGGAGGAATCCAGGAAGTCATGTGAGGTGGGAAGAGCCAGGCCAGAGTGGTCTCCAGGAGGCCGGACCACAGGCCATCTGAGGGAGTCCCCGTCTGGGAGCAAGGGGCTCGGTGGGCAGGAGGACTGTGAATGGAGGGCTCATGAAGAGTTCATGGCCCTCCCAGGTGATGGGCAACCAGAAGTTCCAGAAACTTACTGTAAGCTCCAAAATATGTATTATTTCACCTACAAAGCACTGATGAGATGGAATAGGAAGGGAAATTTGGGAAAAGGATGGTTTCTTAGGAAGACTGAGCTGGCTTCCCGTGGGCCTGGCCAGGGGGCAGGGTTTAAAGGAGCCCCCAAAGCAAGTATATAACAAATGCAGCCCAGCCCAGAAGGTGCCTGCAGAGTGCTTAGGGCATCAGGACCAAGTCCCACAGAAACAGAGATGGGTTTGTGAGGCAGGACGGAGAAGCACAGCAGAGTCCTCGGAGCCAGGAATTTCCCCTGTGGGCATCTGGATTAAGAAGATCACCCAAAATGAAAACAATAAAATAAAGTCTTCTTCATACAAAGAGATCATCATAGTATTTTTTTTTATAGAGAAAAACTTTTGGAAATAACTTGAACGCCAATAATAAAAGAATTGTGATGTAAATTATGGCACATCTATTCAGTGAAAAATGGCAGCTATTACAAATGATGGTCCCAAACTCAATGGGAATTTAGCAAAATACAAATCACGCGATGCCTAAGGAAAAAACTGAAAGCTAGGGGTACAATTTTTCAGATTATATACACTGAAAAATGTGGATGAACAAGGGAAGATAAAGCCGGGGGCAGTGGCTCATGCCTGTAATCTCAGCACTTTGAGAGGCAGAGGCAGGTGGATCACAAGGTTGAGAGTTCGAGACCACCCTGGCCAACATGGCAAAACCCGGTCTCTACTGAAAATACAAAAATTAGCCAGGCGTGGTGGCAGGCACCTGTAATCCCAGCTACTTCGGAGGCTGAGGCAGGAGAATCGCTTGAACCCAGGAGGCAGAGGTTGCTGTGAGCTGAGATTGCACCACTGCACTGCAGCTTGGGCAGCAGAGTGAGACTCCATCTCAAAAAAAAAATACAAAAATTTAAATGAGCCAGGCAAGCTAATTTAAAAAAAAAAAAAAAAGTAAGATGAAAAGGAAATTTACTTACAGGTTAGCACCTGGTTTGTGTTGGACCAAAGGTAATTAAGGGGACTTTGATTCCCGTGCCTCTGTTTTCTAAATTTGTGGTATCAGATGAAGATTTATTTTATCATTTTATTTATCTTATTTATTTTTTTAAGACAGAGTCTGGCTCTGTCGCTCAGGTTGGAGTGATGCCCACTGCAACCTCCACCTCCTGGGCTCAAGTGATTCTCCTGCCTCAGCCCCACTGCGTAGCTGGGACTACAGGCACACATCACCACGCCTGGCTAATTTTTTTTTTTTTTGTATTTTTAGTAGAGACAGGGTTTCACCATGATGACCAGGCTGGTCTCGAACTCCTGATCTGAAGTGATCCTCCCACCTCGGCCTCCCAAAGTGCTGGGATTACAGGTGTGAGCCACCGCACCAGCCTCTGTTTATCATTTTAAACTATAAGCATAGTGAGGGCAGTTGCAGGGCCAGCCCCAAGTTTTCTCAGAGTTCAGAGAAGAGGTTGCAGAGAAAAGGAGTTAAGTCCGCGGCAGGTTGATTTGCAGAAGAGACGGCTGGGAAGTTGGGGGTTGCAGGGTCACACAGCTGGAGCTGATTTCCTGAAACCACACCTGAGCCTGGAGCCAGAGCCTGCAAGGGTGCCCCGTGCCTAAGGGGTGGAGATGGTGAGATGCATTTTTCTGTGTCACTGGAATAGAGGGGCAGGAGGAAGGGGTTATTTCTGTGTGTTTGTCGCTGCACTCCCAGAGTGTGACCCACACCAACCATTTAATACATCCTCTTTGGGTTAATGGATTGAAATATGCCTCTGTGAAATGTGCCTCTGTCTTCATGATATGTCCGGCACACAGTGGGCCTTCTGCTTACACACTGAATTAAAGGCCCCGATTCTACCGGGTGGCAAGAAGAGGAGAGCTCCAAATGGCGTTTCACGGAGAAAATTAATCTGGAAATCATTTGGATAATCCCAGTCGGGGAGGGGAGCGTTTTACTCTTCCCTGAGCCCAAATTTCCCAAATACCGCATATGCTTCACACCGTTCCATCTGCGAGGCCTCCCCAGGGGGTCTCTGATGAGGGCTCTGTAGGCTGTGTGGACATCCAGCCCAGAGAGCCCCCTGCCTCTCTGCTCTACCCCAGTTCCTCATTCTGGTGGATCCTGACCCCCAAGATGCTGTGTGTTTTTACTTGAAAACCAGGAGATAAAGAGGACAAAGTCTAATTTGCTCAAAGAAAGTGCATGACATGGTTTCTCTGAGAAAGACCAAAACCATTCCTGATGAATCGCAGCTTAAAGACCCTGATTAAAATGGACTAGAGTGAATCCACTATACTTCTACTTAAAATGACATGCCACTAATTCTGTTTAATTCAAACATTAAACATGATTAAAATTTCTACACGATTTATCAGGATTTAAGAAAAATAAATAAATGACAGTGATCATCAAAACATTGATAGTTATTGGGAAGTGACTTCTGGTGTTTAATCAATGTTATTTTTTTGATCGTGTGACTTTTTTCTTCAAGTCAGCTTCTGACACCAAACGACATTTCATCAAGGTTGGTAAAATGTTTAGTGAGAAGCAGATGTCAGAACATGGGGATTGCCAGTAACACTGATGGGAGCCAGCAATTTCCTTCCTGTCCAATGGCAAAAGGATGGAAAATAATCTAGATTGCATACGGTCATGCAAAGTTTACGGAAACATTAATGACTCTAAACAGTAAGAGCACACAAAACCATCTTCATTTTTTTCCCCAAAAAACATCACTAAGGGTAATGACTTTTATATTTTAATTGTTTTAATTTATGAGAAATTGAACTAAAACCTTTACTTTTAAACCCTGAAATAGCTACACAAATACAGCTGATGATATTGATTAATGTTTATTAGCGCGTTCCAAATATACTTGCATCTTAGTCAATTCTGCCATTTAATAATTTTGCTAAATCTCAAAAATGGAGATGCAATCTTGCCTTTAAGAAGGCAGCCCTGCTAGTTATTTACAGATTGTAACATTTACATAAGAGTTTGGTTTAACAAGAGATATAAATATAGATAAAACCCTTAGGACTTCATTCTTTAAACTGCCCTCTAAAAATCTGCCCTGCAATTTGCAAACTGAATTTTGTGCAGACTATTCTTGGAAGCCTTTGTGAATTAGGGAGAACTAACTCAAAGCAAGGGCTGGCTAATCACAATTTTGCAAATTGTACGTAGCAATCATCCTCACATTGTGAAATTCAGATCTATAAAATGCTGATGTTTTAAAGTTGAAAAATAAATTAGCTCACTAGAACTATTTCACAAAAAAAAAATCAGTCTGAGCCTTTACGACTAAATTATTTGTTTTAAAAAAATTAAAAGATAGTCACATTGGTAGCAAATAATAAATAAAGGCAGAATATCATTCCAGTATGTTCCTGCCACGATCATTTGAACGTCGGAGGGTGCCTCCGGGTGTCCCCAACTTCCCGGCATCTCCTAGAAATACTCACCTGCATACAGCGTGTGGACCCTGTAACTCCCAGAATACACTTGTGGCCATGCCCAGACTTCTATTTTAAATGCCTGCAGTGTATTTGTCTACGATCTGGAAAACGCTCTCAGGCAGGGAAGGGATTAGTCAACATATTCTTTAATATGTCATCTATTCACTTGCTAAAGCCGATTCATGTCTGTCCAGCCGAAGAAGTTGGCAGTTAGCATTTGTTTATTTGTTAAAACCAATGCCATTTGGGTTACAAAAACCGTAATAATATCAACTATAAAAGAAGAGAGGAAAATGTCCCAAAGGCACTCTCTAAATCCAGTCTACCTGAAAGTGGAGTGGCCCTGGGTGATAAAAGCTGACCTCCAAAGGGAAGCTTACTGGTCCACCGAGAATAAGATGCGACACCCCAGGGCTGAGGGTACACTGCAGTGAATTTTCTACAGCTCCTAAAAGGAGAGAGATGTATACATACCAGTGCACACATGTGTACCATGCACACGCGTGCAATCACGCGTGTGCACAGGTGTGTATGAACAGACTCACGCACACACATCGTGTGCCTCTCCTCAGCCCAGTGCCCCATGCTGTAGCCTGGACACAGAGTCAGAGGTGGATACAAAGACTGAAGCTCAGCAAACTCTGTGTTCTCAAACTCTAAGGCCTCTCTGTGGTCTTTGGTTCTAGTGGAATCTTGTGACTTTTAAAATTTCTTGAAATGAGTCCATATTTAAAAATACTGTAATTCCGTTGCAAAGGCATCTGCCCACCCCAGCCTGGGTCCGTATCATTTCACTGGCTCTTTTCAGACCTCCATCTGGTTTCCCCGGTTCCTTCCTTGTCCTTGGATATCACACCAGTCAAATATAAACGCAACTGATATGGGATTTGATATCACCCCGTCTTTAAGCATTGTAAGCTCCTTGAAGGTTGCCACGGCACAGTTCTGAGCAAATATGCAGTTGAACCTCATGCAGTATTGGGAGAGGGTTCCATTCGCTCAAAGGGTCCTGGGGGAAACAGGCCAAGATGGTTTCATCATTTTTAAAAAATGTGATCACAATGACCTTGGAAAGGGCAGGTCGGATGTGCCGACGAGTGGCCATTCTGCCAGCCTCCCACGTGTCACTGTGGAGACAGCTAGACACCAGCTCCCGGCCACAGAGGTGGCATTTCTTACCTCAAGCACTCAGTCGCTTAGCCTGCAGTTTAGGCATTTTGTGTAACATTGCTTCTAGAAAGCAAATATTTATATTAGTAAATACCATCAAGATATGATCTCCATTCAAGTGTTTTCTATAGGTAGCTGTTAGAAACAAGAAGAGAAATTGCTGCCTATGTGATGAAGAGGGAAAACAAGATGTGTGGGCATCTCAGAAGAATTGATGAAATGCCTTAAAATGTTACCTTTCTGCTCTTAATTCTGAATGTTGACTCAACACTCCATTACAAGGTAAACCCTCCAAAGACAATGGTCAGAGGTCATTGAAACTCATCTCCCCCAGAAGGAATGCCCAGCCTTGCTCCAGCATGCAGGCACAGACGATCTGCGCAAAACACATTTCCAGCAGCCTCTGGGAGGACTGGGTTCAAACACACATGTCCTACACCTTCCAGAGCACAGGCCCCTGGGAGATGAGACTAGAGGACAGAGGCACCCACTCCCCCGGCCGCTGGGCTTCCAGCCAGGCCATCTCCACATCTGGACACAGGAGTAAAACCAGGGTGTAGGTGAAAGACCTAAAGAGACATATCACCTGCCATGTGTCTGCCCTGAACTCAGAGGTATCTGCAAAGGGGCTCTCCCCACTCCTGGGCGGTGGCTTGAGATCATGGGTGTCTGAGACCAAGTCCCTGCTCTGACAGGATCCAGCTGGGTAACCTCAGACAAGACGGTAAGCCCCTTGCCCCTCAGTTTCCTGTGGGAAAACAGCCTAATGATACCTGTCTTCTGGGAGAGGGGAGCCAGGACCCCAGACAGTGCCGGGCTCAAGGCGTGGTGGCTGTCTTCATGGTGGGGTGACTGTAGGTGTTTATAACATTAGTATTGTAATTACATTTTCAATTGTAAGCTATTGAATTGTAAGTTATCAGAGCTTTGGTTACCTTAAGAATAATGAGGACTAACCCCCTCTCTATCTGGAGCAAAGGGAGGCCTTGCTCAGAACCCACCTCCCGCTCAGCCTACGCTTTGCCCTGAGCGCCCATGCTTTGCTGTCCTGCAAGCTGTATCCCCCTCCCCATGTCCATGGGCTCCCCAGGTTTTCACATCCAGGCTCCGCAGGGCTACATCCTACATGCCACGGTGGATCAGGTATCTTAGCATCCTACCTTGGTCAAGTTCAGCACAGGATTCCACAGCCTGCACAGGCCAGGAAAGGCAAATGATATGGGCTTTATGTATCGGCACTCAGGCAGGCCCCAGCAACCACCTGTTGAAGACCTTCCCAAAAGTCTTCAACACACCTTGGAATGCCTCCCGTGGAATGAAGAGCAAAGCAAATACTCTGCAATGTAAGAGGATCAGGCCTCACCCTCTCATGCCCAGACTACTGCCTGGTACCTTGTCTCTGTAGCCAACCCTCCCCTACCCCATCCACCCTGAGCAGTCTTTCTATACCTTCCCTGATTATGTCCTTCCCCTGCTCTATAGCAGCCCCCCAAAAATGTTTAAAATATGTATAACAAAGGGGTACTCTCCAACATATGTAAAGAGCTCGTAAAAATCAATAAGAAATATAGGGAAACATATTAACAAGCAATTTTTTTTTTTGAGCCAGAATCTCACTCTGTCACCCAGGCTGGAGTGCAGTGGCATGATCTCAGCTCACTGCAACCTCCGCTTCCCGGGTTCAAGCGATTCTTCTGCCTCAGCCTCTTAAGTAGCTGGACTATGGGGATGCACCACCATACCTGGCTAATTTTTTTGTATTTTTAGTAGAGATGGGGTTTCACCACATTGGCCAGGCTGGTCTTGAACTCCTGACCTCATGATCCACCCGCCTCAGCCTCTGAAAGTGCTGGGATTACAGGCATGAGACACCGTGCCCAGCTAACAAGCAATTTATAGAAATCATTGGAGTGGGCAACACAGATATAAAAAGATAGCTAGTTGCACTCTGAATGAGGAGATACAAGTGGATGATACCAGCCTTCCTCCTTCATACTGGTGAACATTCAAAAGAGCAATAACATTCAGTATTGGTGAGGTTTTGGGAAGTGAGTAATGCATACAATATTGGTAGACATGTATACAATATACACAAACAACATTACTTGCAAGGGCAATTTGGTGGCATCTATCAAAGAATTAAATATATACACCTAATAACTCTCCAATGCTACTTCTAGAAATCTATCATTAGAGAAATATTCAAACTTGTTTACTGTGATACAATGTTTATTGCAGCACTGTAAGTGTAATCTGGAAGAGAAAATAGAAACCTCCTTCATGTCCATCATATGGTTACATAAATATAAGCATGCCATACCACACAGAATCACATGGAAGTTAAAAAATGTGTGCATCTCCTATGTATCTGATGTTTTGATCTAAAAACAATGCTGTTTTTCCTTAAAAAAAAAAAAAAAGTAAGTCTCAGAAAAACATACATAGTATGATCTCATTATGTAGGGTCCAATGTCAATTTTACGTAAAATACATATGCATGATTTTCTTTTTGTGAGTATTTACCAAGCATATCATGTATATACATAATAAACAGTCCAGCAGGAGTTGTTTACCAAACCAAAATGCATTATACGAGTTTTCTGCATCAATGGGAGAAGGATTTGGAAGTAAAGTTCAAAGGGGGCTTGTGAATTTCACATTACAAAAACCTGTATGGTTTGAATCTTAATAGTGAACCCATAGAACTTTTGTAATTCAGCGAAATCAACTACACTGAAATGCCACACCTTCATACTGCCTCTCCTCCTGCAGCACCAAGACCAGGATTCTTCACTAGACTTAGGACCTTACTGTCAGGCCCCTGTTGACCTTCCCAAACCAGACCCTGCTACAAAGGGCCCTAAGGGGTTTCGCTCATGCCCCACCATCATCCTTCCTTCCTCTTCTTACCTCTGCATATAAAACTCTGACATAATCTTCCAGGCCCCCTCCTCCAGGAAGCCTTCCCTGACTGCCTCCTCCAGGAAGCCTTCCCCTCCTTACTCTGAACAACTCCTCTCACCATGCCCTATGACCTCTTATGACCCATTCCTTACTCATTAAGGGCAACTCACATTGGACAGTACACTTCACAAGAGAAGAGCCATGCCTCTTCATTCTACCCATCAATACATATTTTTTGAGCACCTACTATGTGCTGAGCAAGGTTGTAGGTGCTGAAAATAGAGCAGAGAACAAAAGGCATGAGATTCCTGCCCTCAAGGAGCTGCTAATCTGGGACAGAAGCAAACAGTGAAATAAGAAGAATAAACAGAAGTGCCCAGGGGAGAGAAGCATGCAACAGAAACTAGAAGGTGAGGGAAGCAGGAGGACCAGGTGGGCCAGAAAGGCCTCTGAGACATGCAATTAAAACCAAGGCCTGCAGGTAGAGAGTCAGCAGGGAGCATGGGGCCAGTGGGTGGGGACTGGGGCTGGGTACCCTGCAGCAGCTCAGGAACCACCTGTGTAGACAAGCAAACAAACAGCTCCACCCAGAGAAAGGGGAGGGAATGGGTGCAATCACCCACCTTAGCCTGCCTCTTACTCACTGCTGCGGGCACATTCCTCCTATCAGACCAAGAAGGGCCCTGGACCACCTAACCAACACCTTGCCCAGCCTCCTGGAGTGAGGGAGAGAAGCGACCTCCCCAGCGAGCTGGGATCACAGCCCATTGCACAGGCCCAAAGTGTCTCTTCTTTGCACAGTCTCACAGGGAAAGCTACTCAGGTCAAAATGCAAAGGTAACCCAGACCACATGAGTTCAACAACCGAGCTCTGCCTCCTAGATCCTGGGAGCTGGTGCTGGGCCTATGAGGCTCTGGGCACGCAGCATGGCTCTTTGCTAAAAGCAGCCTCAAGGGTGGAGGAGAGCAGAGCTGAGACCTTCTAAAAAGTGGACCCTGGGCCAGGCGCGATGGCTCACACCTGTAATCCCAGCACTCTGGGAGGCCAAGGCAGGCGGATCACGAGGTCCAGACACTGAGACCATCCTGGCCAACATGGTGAAACCCTGTCTCTACTAAAAATACAAAAATTAGCTGGGCGTGGTAGCGTGCACCTGTAGTCCCAGCTACTCAGAAGGCTGAGGCAGGAGAATTGCTTGAACCCAGGAGGCAGAGGTTGCAGTGAGCCGAGATCACACCACTGCACTCCAGCCTGGCACCTGGTGAAAGAGTGAGACACTGTCTCAAAAAAAAAAAAAAGTGGACCCTGGAGATGTGTGGCACCTGGCAGCAGGCACCGAGGGCACCTGAGACCTGCAGCTAACCCACAACAGAGCTCTTCTGACAAGGGGCACGTCCCAGAACCAGGGCCCAGGAGGCACAATCTGCAGGAGCCCTGTCTATACCACCTGCATGAATGATGAGTGCTGTCTACACCACAGCCTGCACAAATGATGCTCCAGCCCACCCGGCCCTGCTTGAGACTCCATTCCCGGGGACACCACGGTGCACCTGCTGTCCTGCCACAGAGACTGCTGCCCTACCACAGAGGGGTCCCCAGGCCCTTCACTCTAATGTCCTCTGCACAGTAGGTGAGCATGGCCCTTTGCCAACTTGCAGCCCCAGAAGACAGCAGGGGTCTCCAATAAGCAAAGCAAGCATTTATTTAGGACACCAGCCATGCAGGGCCACCTCAAGCCGAGTGCATTGAGAATAAGAGCTGCAGTTGACAGTCCTAAAGGAGCGTTGGAGTAGTTACCATGGGAGGCAGCAGGACTTTGATGAACTTCCTTACACCTGCATTATGGCCTACCGCTGTTTTTTATTCTAAAGTCAGCATAGTAGGGAGCAAGGGACAGGGCCATCTCTGTAGCCAACCCTCCCCTACCCCATCCACCCTTAACAGTCTTTCTCTGCCTTCCCTGATTACGTCCTTCACTCGCTCTACAGCAGCCCCCAAAAATGTTTAAAATATGTATAACAAAGTAATGTCCAACATATGTAAAGAGCTCTTAAAAATCAATTTAAAAAAAAGAAAAATAGGAAAGATATTAAAGAGCAGTTTACAGAAGTCATTGAAGTATGGTCGTCACTATCTCTAGAGACTGAAACAGCCCCAGCCCTGCAGAGGGCCAGGGCAAACGCTACTGTATCCCTTCTACAAAAGAGAAAACGGTCCCAGCGAAGGAGGGAAGCTGCCTGAGGTCACAGAGGCATTCGTGAAAAAACCCAGGCTCCTGACTCTCCGTGCAATGCACATCGCAGCCCACTAGGCTGCCCGAGGCACGGTCTAAAGACCATACCCTGTGATACAACTGCATAGCATATGCCCTTCATCCTAAAGAAGGCTTTCAGGTTTTAAGACTCAAATTTCATACACCACTTTTCCTTAACAGAGACCCCACCTGTACTCAAGATGCCACACTGAGCTGAGGACCCCCAGAGGCCACTCTTGGCTTGGGCTTCTCAGGGATGCTGGAAACCACAGCTGGAGTGGACAGTGGGGACAGCAGGCTGTGAGGCCATCCCTCCTGCCCAGCCCTTGCAAGCCTCACATTGGACAGGGATCCCCGGCCATGGGAGGCTTTGGAGGTCATGGCGTGAGGGTGAGAGTTGCAGGGGGTGTTAGGTAACAGAGCTCAGAGGTTTGCTCAGAAAAGGGGCTCCCCATGGAGGTTACAGAGTGGGTGGGCTTCTCCAGGACTCCTGGGAAACCGGGCTGTGTGTGGCCAGGCTCAGATCAACCTGCCCTGACTGACACAGCAGGGAGGACACAGAGCAGAAGACATACGCAGAGGTCAGCTGCCACTAGTAGATTTTCCAGGGGTTCTTCTTGCCACTTAAAGTTATTTGTCACCAGAAGGAGGCCCAGGCAGGGCCAGCTCTGTCAGGGAAGGCCTTCAGATTGGGAGACTCAAATTTCATACTTTGCTTTTCCTTAACCGGGAACCGACCTGTACTTTAGATGCTACACTGAGCTGAGGACCCCCAGAGGCCACTCTTGGCCTGGGCTTCTCAGTGATGCTGGAAACCACAGCCAGGGTAGACAGCGTGGGGACACTGTGAGGCCATCCCTCCTGGGATGACCAGAAAGGGTTGACCCGAAGGCTCATTGTACAAGGCACCTGGGCAGGGAGACACCTGCAAGCAAACCTCCACCCTGCTATCCGGGCCGCTCAGTCTCCGTCCAAGCCTCGGGCTGCAGAGACTGTCACCTGCTAGGGCAAGGTCCCTGTGAGTGTCCCGGGGCTCTGTGCCTGCCACGGCCTTGCCATCTCACTAAGCCAACACCGAGACCCAGGGATGGCTCCTGGTATGTCTGCTGTGAGGCTCACTCCAGCAGGATCTGGAAGTTCCCGGCCTCTTACTTTGATAGGAAGGAGAGAAGTCACTGAAGTGTGGTTGTCATCATCTCTGGGGACTGAAGCCACCCTGGCCCTGCAGAGGGCTAGGGCAAATGCTACTGTACCCATTCTGCAAAAGAGGAAATGGTCCCAGCAAAGGAGGGAAGCTGCCTGCGGTCACAGAGGCATTCGTGGAAAAACCTAGGCTCCCGGCTCTCCATACAATGCACATCGCAGCTTACTAGGCTGCTGGAGGCACCATCCGAAGACCATACCCTGTGATACAACTGCATAGCATACGCCCTTCACCCTAAGCAAGGGGAAGCCACTCTGACCACAAGCAAGTGGTGCTGGTCCACACCCTCCTTCAGATGGTTCTGGACACTGAGTCCCCCCACACAGGTGACTAAGGGAGTCTTTCCAAGACAGAAAATATATTTTTAATTTTATTATTTTGATTTGTATTTAAACTAGTTTAATACAAAAAGGAAAATAATCACCTTAACAAAAACTCCATTGATCTGACTTAACTAGGAAAAAAATCGCAAGGGAAGCTTGTTTTTGGAAAGTGCTTTGGAAGCCGACTGCAAGCATGGGAAGCTCTGTATGCTTAGGGCAGGGAGGGTTGGAGACAAGGCGGTGGAGGAGGCAGGACCACCGTTCCGTTCTCTGGGACAGGCTTTCTCCAGGAAAGTGGCGGCGGGTCCCCCTCTTCCCTTCCATCCCTGACCCCTCTGTGCATCCTGTGGTGCCCAAAGAACTTCTGTCCTCCCCACATTGAGGGTCACAGGAACCTCCCAGTCCTGGCAGGGCTCATCCTCTCTCCAGCGCCTCCTCTCTCCACCTGCAAAATGGCAAATGCAAACTGCACCCAGGTGCTCAAAAGCGTGGCATGGGCACCAGCAATGGAAAATAAGACTCTGTCATTCAAATTTAATTTAAACTTTTTCTTGCAACAGGGTCCTGCTCTGCCACCCTGGCCGAAGTACAGCGGTGCGATCCTAGCTCACTGCAGCCTCCAACTCCTGGGCTCAAATGATCCTCCCATCTCAGCCTCCCCAATAGCTGGGCTGATAGGTACATGCCACTGTGCTCAACTATTTTTTTTAACTTTTTGTAGAGATGAGGTCTCACTGCATTGCCCAGGTTGGTCTCAAATTCCTGGCCTCAAGCGATCCTCCTGCCTTGGACTCCCAAAGCACTGGGATTATAGGTGTGAGCCACCATGTTTAGCCTTCAAATTTTAATAGTCCACCTGCATTTACTTTAACGTGACTCGGAAACATAACTAGCACCTCCATCCCATGATCTCACAGCAGTATTAGGACTGGGGAACTAAGGTGGGCGGGTATCAGGCTGGGGAACGAGAGAGAGGGAAAGAAAGAGAGAAGGAAAGGTCGGGGGGAGATTGATGTAAAGCTGCTTCAAAGAAAATATTAAACAAATAATAGGAGGGTATGGCTATGGCAAAAGGAAATAAATGAAGATGTTATGGGTCGTAAATGAGGTGCAGAATATCCAGGGAGCAGGGTAAGCACCTGCCTAGGGCACCAGATTAGTATAGGCATCAAAAAGTTAAGAAAAAATATTTGAAACCATGTGATGCTTTGGGGGAAAATATTAAATCTCAGAACTTTCTTCCACTTCTCCAAACTTACGCTATGGCTTCATATTATTTTTGATCTGAACTGCACACAGGGGTGGAGAAAGGGCACCTGCCTTTTTGGGATGCAGCACCCTTATAACCAGTCCTCAGTAGGAAGGGCCACCATGGTCAGGGACTCAGGGACAGATGGGCTCCTGGGGGCTCCTGGTCTCCCTCCACCTCTGCCTAGAGCATTAGGAAAGACAGAGCCCCAGGAAGCTCGGAGAGGCCCCTCTCAAGGCGGGCAGTGACTAGAGGCATGAGCAGGGCCAGTGGTCACCTTCCATGCCCTGTATAAGGTCTCCACACCTGTCACCTCCAGGCCCTAGGAAGTGAGGGCTCCTTCAGGATCCGAGCATCAGGCCAGGTTCAACAGGGGACGTTGGCTCTCCTAAAGCAACCTCGAAAAATCCCACAGACAAGGGATCCAGGGTCCTGAGTCGCCCAGGAGGGCTCACATCAGATAATGAGGAATGGGTTTTACAAAGTAGCTCTCCGCCACGGCCCATGGCGATCTGACCGTCTCCCTGTGGCCCATTATCCGAGCACTTGAACCCTGGATAACAATG
Source organism: Cacajao melanocephalus (assembly GCA_963573385.1). NCBI lineage: Eukaryota > Metazoa > Chordata > Mammalia > Primates > Pitheciidae > Cacajao > Cacajao melanocephalus. The sequence goes on from CAUYLG010033773.1 coordinate 76,016, forward strand.
AGTTCATAGAGAAGAAAGTGCTCGGCGTTAATTGTCTGTATTTAGTCACGCAAACAGAAGCAATGGTCTGAGAATGGCTGGTTAGCCGCTGACAGCCTCAGCTCCGGGCTGGCTCCAAGGAGCGGTTACAAATTGTTTTGATGGAGATTCTACCAGAGCAGTAAATTTCCTCTTAAACCTGCTTGCCTGGAACAAGTTCTCTCCCCTTCCTCCGTCTTCTCCTTTCTCCCCACTTTTCACCTTCAGTGAAATTCCTGCCGCTGCTAATATCCAACAAATAAACATCATTAAGAAATTGAAGGCACTGAAAGAATGTGTGGTTTCTGTTAAATTTTCCCCTGTCAATCAATTCTGCATGTCTGCATGAAACCGATGATCGCATCATCATGTTAGTTTGCCTGACTTGTTCGGCACAAAGAAGGTGGGAACATTTTCTCAAGCAGGGATGTCAGCACTTGAAAAATCCATCACCATCTGTGCTCATTTTCTGAAAGGGAGAAAAACAACCCCTGTTTAAGAATACACCAGAACAAATAACTTGAATGTTTGAAAATAAACCACAGGGTCAAAGAAACTTTATAATGAAACGGAGAAGCAACAGTATTGCTCTGTTTTTATAACACACGGCTGGCGTACCTTCATTTGACTCAGTCTTTGCTCCAAAAATAGATATTAATAATACCCACGGAAAGACCCGCACCATGTGAAATGCATGCAAACACGTTATTTTAAAAGCATCTAGCAAGGCCCTGGAAGAGACCTATGGAGACGGAGCTCTCCTGCTCCCAGCTCTCCAGCCCCAGGGCTCTGATGGGGTAGCCTCTGCCTTCATTCCACGCCACGCCTACCCTTCCCACTTGTCCCTGCCCCTCCCCACTCACTTTTCTCATCTGAAAGGCAATCAGAAGCCCCTCTGCTCCCAGAAGACCATCATCCATAAAAAGCCAAGGAAGGCAAAACTTTCATCACCAAACTTTTTGAGCAAAGCCGTCGAAGCCTCTCTGCGACAGGGAGACCGAAGGGAGGAGAGAGATATGAATGGAAACATTGTTCCACCCTTAATAAACTTATAAGCCAAGAGCATTTTGATCTAATTTTTCTTTCTGCATCTCACTATTGTACTTTGTCATGAGGAGGTCTCACACAAATAATGTAGTGTTCTTATGAAAGTTTTTAAGGCACCCGAAGTTGGACTGTAGTGTTACAAATGATATCCAACACAAAGAATATCAATTAATCAAACGGTAAAACACTACAAGAACTCACAATACACAAGTAGCAGAGGGAAAGATAAATTGATTTTTGCTGCAGCACTGCGCCTTTTCAGCCGCACAACTGTGTGAAAAATACCAGTTAAAAAGTGTGCTGAGGCAGCAGAACCATTTAATACTCCACAAACAGTTATCTAAGGCAACGTCCAATAACCAGACAGCACAGTAATGTGACCTACATACTAACAAAATCATTTTTAGACATGGAAGCGACTCCACACTGGCCCCCGGGATACCAGTTAGGTAACCGGTTCTCCCTCACAACCTTCCCGGAACTTTGCCTTTGCTCCGCTTTCCCCGTTTCTACAGCTAAAACGTGTGCTCAGAGACCAACCAGGGAGCAACCAGAAAGACATGTCACTCTTTAAGTCATTTCATTCCATCAGTGGCCCCTTGAGTCTCTGCCTTTTCAAGCTTTTGTGTTTGTTTGGATTCCCTTTACATGTCTTATTTTTGTGTGTCTGGTGGACTTGTCTTTTCCAAAACGTCATCCCTTGAGCAGGGTGGAAAAGTCTTGCAGTTGCCCGAGGACTCTTCTCAGCACTCCTGGGACATCTTGCCTAGTGTGGTTAAGTTGGGCAGGGGACAGGCTGGGGAGATGCAAAGGTATGGCCGTGAATCACGCTGTCATTGAATTGCATCATAAAAAGTTCTCAAGCGCCAATCTCTCCAAGCTGGCCTCATCACCAAAGATCTGTCTCACAGACCCTTCACAGGAAATCTTGATGCTCCACTTGGGAACATAGCCTGGAGTGACACTACACAAAAACAGGCAACTGGGGTCAAAGGAGAGCCCCGCTGTGACCACAGAGTGACCTTCAGGGGCTTGTAGTTCCCAACCTGTCTGGAGAGGAGCAACCGTTAGAACCTGGAGTCTTAGAGAACTCCCACTGGCTCTCCTACCAGGCCTTGACTCCCTCTAGTAGCTGACTATGAGCTGCAGGAACCAATTTTCATGGAACATGTGAGGACTCTGAGGACCTGAAAAGCTCTCATCCATTCCTTTACGCTCCTGAAAACCAAGATGGCGCCCAACTCAAGAATTTCTCTCCAGCTAGAGTTGAGTGCCAGCTTTGTAAGTCCTTTAAAAAATCTTCTCCTTCTAAACCTTTCTCCCACTGCATTTCAGTCTTCAGAACTTATGACTGATAATCCTCTTTGTTTCAAGAAAATCATGGTTCACACGAAAAAAAAAAATGTTCACAAGATTACATGGAGAAAGTGCCAAGTCCCCCTAAAATAATGCCACAGCGATGAAGTTCATCTCAGTCCACATTGTGAGTACTGTTAGGGTCATGTTACCCTGTAGGCACCAAGCTAATGGAGACAAACCATTCACTTCCGTCCCTGAGACACGGCAGCTGGAATCCTGGATCCTGCTCTTGATTCTAATGCTCACCTCCACAGGTGAGGGTTGGTACCTCCCTTGAGATGTGCTATACGAGTACTCCAAAATGTCACCAGCCATCAGCCAGAGCCCGTGTTAATACAGGCCTTAGTATAATGAATGGTATACTTTGCAGATTTCTGTTTCCAGAAAAGAGTGATTTAATATCATAAAATAAAGCTTTAGACCTCCATGCCAATTACTGTGTTTAAGTCATCGAAAGCCACCCAGGAAGGTTAGAGGAGCATGCCAGTGTTAAAGGAATGTGTAACCCGTCTGAAAAGAGAGGCCAAGTTACGATGCTTTCTGGGTAAGAAGAGCAACTCGCTAAAAGCTTCAACACAGTGAGAAGAAAATGTCAGGCACCACAACCTTACTGCATTGGCAATAAACGTGAGCCAATAACTAAATCATTGTCGCCGGTTTTACTTGTGGGTCAGGCTGAGACATACTGAAACACATAATCAAGTTCGGACTGTATTTTAATAGAAAAAGAAAAACCGTAGTGATCACAGCCCACTGAGAATCCCAATGCGCTGTGAAGCAATGAAGGATGTATCAGGAGAAGGGGCTGTCAGCAGAAAGAATGACCAGGGTGACTCTCGGGTGAACGTGGCAGACCACAAAGAGAGGAAAGAAAGGCACATCTTCCTCATACCCTCTATCAGAGTTCACCTTAGAAGAGAGGAGTTTCCAATAAGCAAACAGTGAAAAGCAAGAAAAATTAAAAGCATCCCTCATGTAAAGCCAAAGCAGGTGCAGAACAGATTTTTTTTTTTTGTATGTCCTCTGGCCCTGGGAAGAGTGCCCACCTAATCACAGTGACCCCTGAACACAATGGCCACGCGTCATTTAGCAGTGACTAGTTTTTCTTTTCTTTAAAAAAAAGGTAATATTTCACATATCAATCAAAAAAAGGGGGGGAGGTATTTAAGTTATTTTAACATCAAGTGTTTTTTCAAAGCTATAAATATACGTGAGGGGACTAATTGTAAACCTCTCCCAGAAACCCAAATCCAAATTCATGTCGCCATGCGAATTCGAGATAATAAATTACATCCTTCTAAGTAAAGCATCCACTGTAATAAAACACCCACCCCGGAGAACTCAGAAGCCCTGATCCCAGCTAAAAGGATTCATGCCTTTAGAATTCTGGATATATATATTATTTTTTCTGTCGGTTCCCTCAACTTCTCTCAATTACTGATGTTCTCTACATAATGAATTTTCTAGGGTTTGATGTGTGATTATGGCTGTATTTTTATCTATATGTTCTGTGGCTCTTATACTTAAGCTCTTTGCTCACAAATCTTTTATTAAAAGTACTAAATTGTAAAAAGCACATTCATATTTCATTCAGTGTTCCATACAGAAATGTGAGTTTTCGCAGCAAACACAGCTGCATACAGAAAGTTACCATAAAATAACATATCAGACTATAGATCTCTGCGCTTTGAATGTTTCAGCTCAGAAGTAACTTTACTGGAACTACGTTTTCTAGAACATTTTCATCTTCTTTCTCCAACAAACTCGGAACTAACTTTTCCATTTTCCAAATCAAAATCACAGGTAAAATATTCACCTTGAATCTCATGCACTTGTAGGCCAAAGCCAAAAGTAAACCCTCAGACATTTCAAACCTGACAGCTTTCACGAGCTCTATCAAAGTGTTAGAAGTAAGCATCTTACAAACCCAAGACACACACATACATTTTTATATTAGTGCATCTGTAGATCTCAGCTTGAAATGAATAAGCAGAGAAAAGAGAACCATCTGATGGTGGGGTGAGATGGCTCAGATATTGAGCCAGGAAACGGGGTGACAGAGAGATAAGACAAGAGCCCCACTGAGTCCTGGAAATTCCAAGGTATTGATTCAAGGCAACAAGAGAACAGAGAAACTCAAAGCTGAAGTCTGACCAGAGTAAAGGAGCATCTCTTAAAAAAAAAATTCTCTCCAGGGAATCCACACTGGCCTGGTCAGCTAGCAAGCCACTGACCTTTTGAAAAAAAGGAGTGTAGAATTAAAACTGCCAATAAGGCAAAACAATTACTCAACACAGATTTCATGAGCAAATGAATAAATGGGTGAATAATGTGAACATTTGTCAGTTGCAGTCGGCATAATAAATGAATCTGATATTAAAATTTGGAGGGAAAAAACACTGATGTGACCCTCTGTCAGATCAAATCACTAAATATGTCGGGAGGATCCACTCCACGCCTGGCTCAGGCTCCGTGCTACGGGTGGACCGACGGAGGACAGGGCGCCTGGTGGCACAGGCCTCTCCCCACTCACACAGGCCCCTCCCGCCGAAGCCCAGCCAGTGTCTACCAGGGGCCAGGGCAGATGGCCCCTAAACCCTGCCTTGGTCTCCGACCCAATCGTGCCTGGAAGAGTCCTCCGGGTGCCGAAAGGTGGGTTCCCAAGTACCAAACCCCAGGCCCTGATCTGGGGTCACCATGTGGACCCAACCTTGGCAAGAGACGGTGGGGTTAGCCCCAGCCAACAAAGAGGCCCAAGAAACACTCTCAGCCTCCAATGTTGGTGCCAGGACAAAGCAGAGACAGCCCCCCCTGCAGCTTCTCAGTGATACAGGGGGCTGAGGCTTGGGACTATCTCAGGGACTTAAAGCCAGGACTGCAGAACAGCCTGACTGATTCTCCTAAGAACATTAAATATACAGCTGCTCACCGCTCAGATCACACCTCCATTTGCCAAGCGCTTGACTCAATTAACAAAACACTCTCCACCCCTCCCCAACACCGTGAAGCAAGCATTCTCCTTCCTTCTTTTGTACAACGGGAAACTGAGGCAGTCAAGAATGGGTTCTCGAGGGTCAAGCGAGGACACCAACTCCCCTCCCTTCCCAGAGCCCCTCTTGCTCCCACTCTTGCCCCTGCACAAGCTCACTCCTGGCAAAGGATCCCCTAGCCCAAGCTCTATATGGGCTTCCTCAACTACTCAGCTATGGTGGGAAACTCACACTGTCCAGTCCATTTGGGGAAACCAAGGCCCAGGCAAAAGAGAATGTACCCTCAGGCCCTGAAGCTAATGGCAAGCAAAACCCTCAGCCTCCTGCCTTCCTAGCTTCAGCCCTCCTGCTCCTCTCTGGGCTACCCCCTTGGAATCTTATTTGAAATTCTGCAGAACTTCAGAGGAGAAAATGAGCTGAGGACAGAGATGTCTGCCCCAAGCGGTCTCTTCCTAGGAACACACACTCCTCTGACAGAGGCATCTCTGCAAACCGTCAGGAAGACACATACATGTTTTGCCCTTAGAACTTCTCTCCAGCCCAATTATGAGAACTTGGGCCGGTCCACCACCCATCATTTCTCCCAAATGGTGCCAGCAGAGGCTAAGAGCCTGCAGGCTGAGTGGTCCATGTGGGGCAGTTCTGTGAGCCCCAGGCTTGCACCCTTTCTAACACGCAGCCACAGCCCTCTCTCACCACCGCTGTCCTCCTGGACTTCATAGGAGCAAAGCTCTGCTCAGGGACCCTACCAGGTCACCTCACCTGCTGGCCCCAACTGCCCTCAGAGCGGCTGACTTTGGGTCACATAACTCACTCACTCCCTCCCCTTTAGCTGAGAACAGGCAGTGGGAGGCCCCACAAAGGCCCTAGCCAAGACTCTCCCTTGTTGAATGAGTGAAGCTAGAGCAGGAGCTGGGCAGGAAGTTGGTTTCTAGCTCGGCAAAGTCTCTGGACCTCAGCTTTCCTTCCAGGAGAATGGGATAACAACTTCAGCTCCCTCCCGTCAGAGGCTTCTGGACAGCTCCAGTGAGAAAGCCTAAGGGACCCGGCTTTAAGAAGGATCCAACAGATTGCGTGGGCTGGCTCCCATGGTTCAAACTCCATTGAACTGGCCGTGTCTCCGGCTGTTTTCTCAGAGGAAGCCCTGAGATGAAGATGCAAATGGAGGCGGTTTGTGCAGGAAGTTTGTGCGGACGTTTGTGCAGGAGGTAGTCCCAGGAAATGCCAGGGGATAGTGGGGAGGTGGGGAAAGAAAGGAAGCCTGTGCAAAGCGGCCAAAAAGTGCACTGCACGGAGGGTACCAGGCCTGAGTCCCACTGGAAACTCTAACACCCTGAGTGGGACTCCCCGAAGCTACCCCATCCAGGGAGAGGGGAGACCGCTGCCTACCCACCAGTCCCCATTCCATCATTGGCTGAGGGCTGCTCCAGAGGTGTTAACTCCCTGGCATGTGTGCTTGCCCCCTTGGCAGGCCAGACACACACCAGTGACAAAGGACACCCCCAGGCAGAGTCGTGGATGCTGGCATAAGGTAGCCTTATCCTGCGAGATGAGTGGCTGCCGAGGGGCGCGGACAGTGTCTGCCATCTCTGCCTAATAAAAAAGTGTTGGCCAGACACAGTGACTCATGCCCATAATCCCAGCATTTTGGGAAACTGAGGTGGGCAGGATCACTTGAGGTCAAGAGTTAGAGACCAGTGTGGCGGACATGGGGAGACCTCGTCTCTACTAAAAATACAAAAATTAGCCAGGTGGTGGGCGCCTGTAATCCCAGCTACTTGGAAGGCTATGGCATGAGAATCGCTTGAACCCGGGAGGCGGAGGTTGCAGGGAGCAGAGATCGCACCACTGCACTCCAGCCTGGGCAACAGAGCAAGACTCCATCTCAAAAACTAAAAGTGTCAAAAAGCAAACGGGGAACCTGGTTCTCTTTCAGGAGACAATCCCCAGGCTGTCTGCTCTCCAGAGAAGCTAGGAACCTGGCTGAGCATAGAAACCTGGAGGCGGTGCCGAGGCCTCTGCCCTGCTCCTCCTGCCCTGCCTCTCTCTATCATGTAGAGCCTGCCACGAGCACAGATGCACTAGCAGCAGAGCTAACTGGTGGGGTGACAAGGAAGGCACCCGCCCTCCAGAAATTGGGGTCGCCTCTGAGAGATGGAGCACGTGTGCAGCAGTGGAGACACAAGATGGTGTGCCCTGTCCCCATCCCAGGAGACCCTGGACACCAGCCAAGCCTCAGAAACCCATCACCCATCCAGGAGCTCCTGGGAGCTTGATGAAAACCTGTGTGCCTAAAATCCATTGAGCCAGAACCCCCAATGCTTTGAGCATCCCTCTCTATGAAGATTTTCTTACTGTGATATTCCAGCTCCCAGTGTCAGGAAAATTATTTAAAAACAAAGAAAAATGCCCCTGCCACCAGAGAGTTTATAGTCCAGCAGGGGGAGAAAAGGGATGAAGGAAGTAAGACCAACATCAAGCGTGAAATGTCGTCTTCTCCTCCTTTGCCGGTCAAATCTGGGGTACTGTGCCAGCTGCATCCATTCGGGACACACTCATTGCTCTGTGCTTATGGGTCCTAGGGGAGTTTGGGGGTTTGCCTGGAGGATTGCAATGAGGTTGACGTTCTATACAGAGGGCCCAACAAGAGGAAACATGTGGAATGTGGAGGTGCCTGGAGTCCGTGGGGACCAGCTCACAGGGCACAGACGCCAGTGGCTTGAGGGCTCACCCTTGGCTCTGTGGCATGATAGCCCCCAAAGAGGACACTTTTTCTTGAGCGCAGGGCAGAGGCCTTGGCGCCGCCTCCAGGTTTCTATGCTCAGCCAGGTTCCTGGCTTCTCTGGAGAGCAGACAGCCTGGGGGTTGCCTCCTGAAAAAGAATCAGGTTCCCTGTTTGCTTTTTGACACATTTTTTTTTTTTTTTTTTGAGATAGAGTCTTGGTCTGTTGCCCAGGCTGGAGTGCAGTGGTGCAATCTCTGCTCCCTGCAACCTTCACCTCACAGACTGCATTCTAGAACTGAGTTCTGGTCCTGTGTCTGCTGCTCAGAATCTGCATGGACCCAGACACCTGACTTCCCCTGTCTGAGGACCTCCCGGGTCTTCAAGCAAATCCTACAGGATTCTGCATGTGACAACTCAGGTCACTGTGCAAAGCCACAGGCATTTTTAGGAGTTAGAAAGGAGTCAGCCCCAAAGACACGGAACCACAGCTGTGAGTCCCAGGGCCTGCCCACAGCAGAGCTGGCACTGGGACTCCCATTTGCTCCCAGCACATTCCCCACCTGGCTGTGGCCTGGAGTCCTCCCTGCCACAGGAGGGACAGAGCCTCCCATCTCCCAAAGAATCTGCATGAGGATTTCCAAGGAAGCTGGCCTCCCTTTTCCACATCATTGCACTGGTGCTCCATGCATCCTATTTTAGAATGACTTTCTCTGCCTTACCCCCAAACCTTATTAGTAGTGCTGGGAAAAAATATTATATACAAATAGTGATTATAAAAAATTATTTGTATATGTTGCTAAAACGTGCTCTACATCTTTATTTAGCATCATCTCCATGAAAGTATCTCAATCGGCGAGACCTTGACACTGAATTTGCACACGCCCCCCTCCTCGGCATGCAGAGGTGGGGCAAATTCTACCTAGCCCACATCAGCACCTGGCAGGGACCTCTCTGCACCCAGCCTGGTAATCCCCCTTTTCCCTGGGCTTTTTTTTTTCCAGCATCATACATTATATTTAAGTCTCTCCAGCAATACAAATTTCAATTTGGCCAAGCTCTTTAATATTAATAGTTGTCAATCCAAATGCAGAGTGCATAATAAAAAATTTAATCGAAACGAATAGCTCACATATTTCTCTACCTCCTAAATATAGTCACCAATTAGACAAAAGATTTGGTTATATAACTTTGTAGAATTAAAGCCACCTACTAAGGACCACCAGTTAAGGCTGAGAAAGCTACAATGCAGATTGCATTCTGTCCATTACTCTTAAAGAGAAAGCACATCTCATCCTTCCTTTCTTCCTAGGCACAAACAGTGAATGCGGGATGCACAGGCATGCAATTCCTGAGAGGTGTGAAAGCTAAACTGTAATCACAAAGTTACCCAGAGTGATAATAGAAGGGACCGGGGGCATCCCTTCTGTCGCCCTTTACAGCTAAAGCAGCAGCATCCCCACAGCCACTACCCCATTTTGCAGACAGAATAACTGAGGCTCAGAGACACAGTGCACGCGCCTCAGCTTTCTGCCTCCTCAGACACAAAATTATCATGCGAAGAGGTTATTTTTGTTTAATACGAGAACTAAGTTGTCACTGGTTTCTCCGCTCTGTGCTGAGAACTCGCACGTCACCACTGGATCAGGGGAGCTGCGGTCCCTAGAACCTGTGAAAACATCCACAGGCAGAGCAGACACAAAGGCTGACTTTCCATGTGATGACCAGGGGCCTAATGGCGCGTCCCAGAACCACAGTTCCAGGGGCAACCTCCTGACGATCCACCATTTTATAGAATTACTGAGCTGGAAAGGACCCTGCCTCTCCTATCAAACCCCATCCCCTCCTATTGCAGCAGCAGAAATAGTTCAGGGGAAGCTGAGAGATTTGACCAAGGTCATGGAGAAAGTTACTGGCAGAGCTGGGACTCGAACCTCCAGACACACACACACAGACACACACACACACTCTCATGCACTCAGGAATTGGAGAGTTCTATAAACACTGGATTCGGCCCTCGCCAAGCTCCCCCCCGCCCCCGTTGTGGTCATCTTGCCAGGTACCAGGGGTATTTCTTCTGCAAATTACTCCAGGCCTTTTTTGTGAGCTGCTCTGGGCTCTGCCTGAGTTCCATCAAGCAGGAAGTTTAAATGAAATGGCTCCCAAGTTCCTTAAATGGTTTAATAAAACATATACTGACTTCAATGTGCAGTTTATAGTGGCAAACTATTGCCCCTCAGTTGGGAAAAATGACCTCCAGTCGGCAATATTCCTTTCAGCTTCATGATTCTGGTCTGTTGTTGCCCATTCCCTCAACCCACTGGGCAATTCTTTTCCATAACAAGGCCGGCTGCAGCCACCGCGTGCACTGCAGCCGAAGGTGCCCAGCCTGTGCCTCCGCAGGACCGGTTCTAAGACAAAAGAAATACCAGGCAGAGGACAGTGGCACATACAGAGGACAGGAAGGCTGCCTGGAGAGCAAAGAGACCCCAGGAAATAAATGTAGGGGATTCAGAGAGATTTGGGGAAATTAAATGTGGCATGAAATGGAAAGCGCTGTGTAAGTGTAAGATTCCTATTCAACAACACCCAGAACTGGGATGGACAACAGGTTAATCAGATTCAGGGGGGATAGAATGCCTGCTCTTGGCATCTGCAGTGGTAAGATCTAGAAAACTCAAGGAGGGTACAATATGAATTTCTAAAAATCTCCCACGTTCATAACAAATAGCTGTTAATAACGCTTAATCACAAATGCCATTTCCGATATTTGGTGCTGAAAGGTTTTGCCTCATCTGAAAAGTACTGGAATTTGACTGCCAGAAACTGATGACCTTTTATCCTAAACTGTGCATCGAGATGGCTTGTTAAGCTCATTAGTATTATATGGTGAATTAGATTAGGCATTTTATGATTTTTCAAAAAAGGCTTTTTTGATATAAAAAAAGCAGCAATTTCCTTTTTTGACATTTTTCATTTTTAAGTAATAAAAATGGCACATGTGTACCATGGCATAATGGATTAATTAAGGAATATTATGTTTATCCTAACTCTTAACCGAGTTGTACATCTTCATAACTCACTCATAAAAATTAATGCATTATCTTATACCATGGGATGATAGATCTTCTATTTTTACCAAACCTGCTCAGAATACATTGTTCTAAATTGGATTATTCCGAGAAATAGTGAATGCCATATTCCAATATCATCAGCCCAAAATTAAATTGTTATTTTAAAATGTTACATTATTATATATAAAACCTAAACCTTCTCCCCACTGTGGCTTTGAATTGCTGGACTCTTCCAGCTCTTGAAGAATCAAGCTACCCCCACCACCTACCCTCACAGGCAGCCTATTTTATATCTTTCCTCATTCACAATGGATTTGTTGTTTAAAAAACACATGCATTGCATCAAAGAGTCACTGGACAATATTTTTGGCTATCCCTTTGTGTCTTGATGGTAGATGTGAATATAAAAGAATATTCATGCAAGATTCATAAAGGCCCCAGATTTCTAAATCAACAGATGAAAAATCCCTAAAAATAATAATGTCCAGATGTTGCTTATTTAAATGAGCTGGTGCCATTTAATGTTGCCAATCACAAAAGTGATAGAGTTTGTGAATTTCAAGGTATTCATAATTTACAGAGGATTATAATTTTTTATCAAGGGAGCATCCAAGGTGATTAAAATCAGTGATTTCAATAAATACAAATGATTCTTTCACAGAGCCTACCTTTATAAACTTGGCCCTGTACCACAAAGCCCACACTTTCATATTGTAGAGTCTTTTTCTTTTCTAGACCCCCCTTCGGCAGGGAATGTGACCTGCCAGGCCTAAAATGCAGATTATTTTTAATGTGCTACAACTTCAGAATTGAAGGGACTCTTAGAAGTCAGATAGACCCAATTTCTCTTACTCGTGAGAAAACAAAGCTCAAAATGTTTGACCCGAAGTCTTGCAGCTGAGAAGAAAGAAGCTTCTAGAATCCAGCCTTCTGAGGTCCACTCCCTAAAATTTAGGTTCAGCGTTAGTATAATCCCAGGCCCGCTGCATTAGCAAAGGAGATTGGGAGAAATGGTGATTCCCAAGCCCCTTCTCAGACTAGCATACCTGCAGGTCAGGGGCCTGGGAACCTACACTTGAAACAGATGCTCCCAGCAATCCTGAAACCATCACTGTAATGTATTCCCTGGTCTCAAGTCTCCCAGAGGCCAAAAAAGTTTCTTTGGCGTGAGACAGGATGAAGGAGTCAGCACACCATTCTTCTGAAGTTGACAACAATCTTTCAACAGCCCAGGATGCTGCAAGGATTCTGACCCCAGCGCTACCAGCACTAGGAAACTCTCATGCAAATGATCCGCAGGAGACCTGTTCTTGAGAGACAGAACGGTACAGTGGCAGGCAGAGCTGCCCGATGTGCACAAGCAGCCCTGGACTAGAAGGGAAACTCGGCTCTACATTCTGGGCCACGTTCCCATCCTCTGCACTGTATCTCAAAGCAAAGACAGGGTATGGTACCTCTGCACAGCTGGTGATGGGGTGCGAGCCACAGGGGGACATCCTGGGCACACCACCTATGGTCCAGTTGTAACCAAGGGTCTCGGCTTGAGTCAGAGTACGTGGTGATGCATCTTGAATTTCTAATGGGCACCTGGAATTAGCCCACTATTCTCAAGGGGAGAGGATACTGCAGAGGACCTGGTGGGATTCCTTAAAGAAGGGCATGAGGTTTGTGGGGAAAATTCAACTCATGAAGGGCATGGTGCAAGGCCAGGGGGCTCCTGCTACCTGGCACCCAAGCTCCCATGCTATACATATGCATAACAATACAGGCAGGTTCATTGCCTGGGCTGCTCGCTTAGCCTTGAGAAAGGGTTACCTGAGGGAGAATCTCCCCCCAGCTCCTGGCCGCTCTTTTACTTAAGTTGTCATCCTCTCTACAAATCCTAACATAATATCTGCATGCCTAGTCCTTCAAAGAGAGAAAGTCACTACATACTGGTGCTACACTGTAGGAGAACTAGAGTTCTGACCACCGTTGGGAGATGACACCTGTGTCTCAGTTGGGGAAAGAAATTCATCTCCCTTCTTTCAAAGTGCAGCTCCATCCAGGAACACGCCAGCCCTCTGAATTGAGTGTTCTTTTTAAAGTTCAGTAATAAAACCCTCAAGGGTTCAAAAAGAAGTGGCTTAAGATCAAATGTGGGCCATTAAAAAAAGCACTTAAGTAGAACTTCTGTTAAACTGGATGTAAACTTTCCCCAACATATCGTTTCCAGGCACAGGAAGGGATTATATAGTTGATCCAGAAGGACTTCAGGAAAAAGGTGCCTGGTACCCATCACAGCAGTTTCCAGGCCAGCCTTTCCTTAAGTGCATCTCATTTAAATTGAAGATGGAACTGAAGGGCAGATGCTTGGGCTGCAGTTGGACTGAGCTTCAAGACTCTTTTGAAAACATCTTGGAGGAGGAGGGGGATGTCTTAGGTACGGGGCAAGCAGCACAGTTCTGGCGACTGGAAGGGTCTTCCCTGGCTGGGGCCTCACACCTGATTGTGGGGTACATCAAACACCTCAAAGGAAGCTTTTCTTCTGGAATTTATACTCTCACCATCTCCTTTCCACTGCCAACACCAGCTGTAAACACGGAGGCCCGAGCCCATGAAGGGAACCCAGGGCAATACACAGATGATAGCCCTGGGAGCGGGTGGCTCCCAGAAGGGCTAAAGGATGCTGCCATTCTCTGGTCAGCATTAAGACCCAGATGCTGCTTGGAAGACCACACTCCCATCTGTGCCTCCCTTCCTCCGACCAGAAGGCCCCCAATCTCTGCCCCAAGCACACTAGGTGACCAGGGAGAAGAACCAGCTTTGGCATGATGCCTCAGCAGAAACCTATAGCTTTGGACACATTTGAGGCTCCCCGTGGGTAGAGAGCAAGCTGAGAGCTGTCCAAGCCAGCTCTCCATGGTTAGAGACGGCAGCCACAGGAACAAGACAAGATCCTGGAGAGATCCACCCACACTTCACCCCAGCTAGTTCACAGAATCTTCTCCCAGACCCCTCTGCACTATCAAGAGCTACACAAAAGGGTTTCACCCAAGAGGAACCTCACTGCCCATGACGTCTTGGCCCATCGGGACTTTGACTGAGAAGGGACAGCCGTGGTGACATCTCCGGAGGCAGCCAAGGGCTCCGAGTTCTGTCACCTGGCCCAGGTATGGGGTCTGGGACCTGCGGGGCTGACAGGGCACTATTCTGCTCTCTTCCCAAAACACCACCAAGGACAAAGTCTTCCCCATGACACTCCACCACTGCCCTTACCAGCCAGTGAATCCCACTGCCCTTCCACCTCCACTGCGCTGCTTTCCTGGACACTGTCAGTCTGGGAGGTAGTATCAAATACTCATCTCTGAAATGGGATAATGACAGTACTTATTACATGAGGTCACCACAGAATTAAATTAGATCATGCATATAAATGAGCACAGTGCGGCCGGGCACGGTGGCTCACGCCTGTAATCCCAGCACTGTGGGAGGCCGAGGCGGGCAGACCACAGGGTCAGGAGTTCAAGACCATCCTGGCCAACATGGTGAAACCCTGTCTCTACTAAAAAACACAAAAATTAGCTGGGTGTAGTAGCACATGCTTGTAGTCCCGGCTACTTGGGAGGCTGAGGCAGGAGAATTGCTTGAACCCGGGAGGCAGAGGTTGCAGTGAGCCGAGATCGTGCCACTGCACTCCAGACTGGCGCCTGGCAACAGAGTGAGACTCTGTCTAAATAAATAAACAAATAAATAAGCACAGTGCTTGACATCCAGTACATAGCCAACAGGAGCCAGCAGCTGCACACACTGGATTTCCCCACAAGCTGAGCTGCCCTGCCCGCCACTGCTGTGGGCCCCATGGAGGCCTCTAGACAGGTGTGAGCTCTTACATGCAAGAAGGAGCCAGGAGTTCAGCATGGGAAACACGTCCTGAACGTCAGGGAAGGACTGGGAGTGAACACGGCCACCTCTGGCAACAAGAGTGACCAGGGAGCCTGCCTGGTTTGCCCCTCAATTGAAGAATGAACATTCACCATCCCCACGATTAAAAGTCTTGCCTTTGCTTCAGAGGTTTTCAAACATTTTTTTCTACCGATTTTTTTCAAGTGAAAGTTTTCCAAGGCAGCTCACTGTGTAAAACAGATGTGCACAGAATGACCCCAGAGGCAGGGCTCTGTGTGTCCTGGAGCCCCCAGCTCCCACTCCCTCGAGGTTTCTGCTTCATGAGCATCGGCTGGGAGAGATTACATCAGACCCATGGTTCTTAAAGTGCAGTCCCTGGGGCAGCAGCCATGCCATTGCCTGGAAACTTGTTAGAAATTCAAATTCTTAGACCCTACCCTAGACCTTCTGAATCCAAAAATCTGGGTTAGGGCCCAATGTTGTTTTTTCAAAGCTCTCCATGCAATTCTGACACCTGCTTAAGTTGGAGATCTGTGACACTATCCCAGCCATTCATACCTTGGCTATAAGTGAGCAGACCACCTTCCCACTCCCGCCCCCAATCACACTGTTTCCTGCAGGGCAATTCCTGATTTGACTGGCCTGGGAGGAGACCTAGACATAGGGGGGTCTTAAAAGCTCCCTGTGTTGTTATAATCGATACCCAAGTTTGAGAATTACTTATCTAGTCCCTTGCTACTCAAAGTGTGGTCCAAGGACCGGCAGCATCCACATCTCTTGAAAGCCTGTTAAGTATACAGAATCTCACTCCCCTAGACCTACTGAATCAGAATCCGCATGCTGCCAAGACCCCCAGGGCTCTGTGTTTACATTCCTGACATCCTGATCTAGATCGTTCTGTTTAAGATCTACAAAGAACCTTAGACACCTACCCTTCAGGTAGCAGCCTGCAGTTGCCATGGCCGGAGGCTCTCCTATGTCACCCAGGCTGAAGACTGCAGATGGAAATCGGAAACAGCCTCCTCACTCCAAGAGCAGTACTCTTTCCTGGCTCCTTCCTCAACTCCTATGCAGCCTCCATCTAAGCATGCCTGCCTCAACCTGCCTCGCTAGCTTCTCTCAGCCTTCAGTCCCTGTAGGAGAGGAGGGAGGAGTCTCCCCCACCTAAGGAAGCAGGAGTTGAGTTTGGAGGGTGAGAGCAGGAGTTTCTTTCAAGTATTCTGCAAACCTCCAAAACCTTCTCTAGGGAGTCTGCCACTCATGTTACCAGAGACCTGATCATATTCGGGATGTCATATTTTTTAAATCATTGAAGTCATGTTTAAACACACACACACACACACACACACACACACACACACACACGAGCCTAGAGAGGAGAAACAGAAATTTGGTGAATGGTTCGTGCATACGCCATACTTACATTTTTTAACTGTCAATATTGTCTCAAGTTATATTCTGTTAAGGAACAAAAATTATTCTGTTGAGTTCAGCTCACTCAAG
The DNA here is from genome assembly GCA_963573385.1 of Cacajao melanocephalus. NCBI lineage: Eukaryota > Metazoa > Chordata > Mammalia > Primates > Pitheciidae > Cacajao > Cacajao melanocephalus. The sequence goes on from CAUYLG010033773.1 coordinate 92,614, forward strand.
AGCATAATTTTGTACTATTAACTGTTTTCAGACACGAAATAAGACACACACATCCACATTAGAAAAAGGGTACTATTTTCTTGCGGTATGACAGGAAGAAAACAAAAATGGCTTGTGGGGTAGGGAAAATCAACACACGCACTCTTCACGGCCACCTCAACAAATACATGTGCCTTTACCTCCCCAGCTAAAACTCCCTCTCCTCTGGGCAGCGAGCTCCTCAGTGTTGGGGGCCACACCCCACTCACTAGAGCTGAGCACAGGGACCCTCAATAAATGCTTAGCTGCTCACTGGCAAGACAGACTGAAAGGCAGGGACCGCTGGAGCCAGAAGGGGTCAGGGAACTCAAGGTCAAATGAAGTTGTGGCCATGTTACCACCACCTACTGGGCAACCAGGCAGGGAGAGACCAACACCAGGCCAAGACCCAAACTTCATGTTTAAACAGGAAAAAGAAAAAAAAAAAACAAAAAGCCCTAACAGCTATCCCTATTTCCAAAATGTATGGGCATAGGTTATCACATATTTCCCCTGTCTCTTCTCAGGCACAAAGCAACTGCCACCTCCACCCCTTCTTCCAGTATTTATCAAGCACCTACTAAGTACAGGTCCTTTGGCCTAGGCAGAACCGCACATTTTCAAGGGTGAAATGCAAAGTCCAAAGTCTTTCCTATCTTTCTTGCAATGCGCTAACATGCCGATCACATTAGCGTCCTGCAACTCTGATTATCGTACTTTCCTTTGTGCAAAATGAATCAAGCCAGAAAACTCTAAGGGTAAGAGTCCAGCTCTGCTGGGCCTAAACCACAGCCAAAAGTTCATGAAAAACGCTGTTGTGCCTCACACTGCAGCCGCGTGAAGCCTATTGTTGAAATACAGTAGTTGCTGGGGGTTGGCGGGCGGGGGTAATGTCATGCATTCCCAAACATAAAAGGAGAACCACAATCTCTTTGCTTGAGATAGATGCAAGACCAGCCATTTCCTAGAGCCCCCAACATCCCCTAAGTACTTGGGACTGATGGATGATTTCCATAATGCACGCAAATATGTAAAATCAACTAAGACTTTTCTCCCTATGGAAGAAAGAACAAATAACTATCCACGCTTTGTCCTCTGTATCAAGAAATATCAGAAGGTTCCTGGTACCAAGTCCACACATCCTGGTGGACAGAGAGGGTGGCCAGAAGGGGAGGAGGCAGAGAGAACGGATACTCCCTCCTCAGTAACAACGTACCCACTGACCATCAGGGTCCAAGGGGCAAAAGAAGTGCCCAAGACAGCCTCTGAGAGATGGGAGAGCAGATCTCTACATTCGGGGGAAAAAAATGTCGGGGTGGGCCAAAGGGATCTACCCTACAATTCACCCCAAAACAACATGCGATCCAAAGAATGAAGGAGAAAGAATCAATCGACAGATGCCCTTGTAGACCCTGGCTTGCCTTCCTCTTGGTTATGGAAATAATTCACTTTTTTAATGCAAGAAGGAGTTATTGATTGGTTTGGCTTTTCTTCTAATCCTGAGGAAATGCTGTGCATGATGACATGCCTGCATCCTAAAACGTTCTCCTTTTTAGAGTCGAAAACTCATCTTACCACGCAACATAAGGTGTGGGTCTTAGAATTTAAATATGAGAAGTAAAGGAAAGCCTAGCTCACCTAACATCTCCTCCCATCTTCATTCTTTCCCTCAGTGGGCCACCTCTCCCAGTGACAACATCACATCTTCATATAGTTACAATTTTTTTTTTCTCAACTAGGACCTGACTTCAGAATTACTAAAAACACCTGTGAGTCCCCTGGAGGCTGAGCAGTGGCTCCTGCCTATAATCCCAGCACTTTGGGAGGCCAAGGTGAGAGAAGATCGCTTGAGGTCAGTGGTTCAAGATCAGCCTGAGCAACATGGCAAAACGTTGTCTCTACAAAAAATACAAAAAAGTAGCCGGTTGTGGTGGTGCATGTCTGTAGTCCAACTACGTGAGAGGCTAAGACAAGAGGATGGCTGGAGCCCAGGAAGTCCAGTCAAGGCTGCAGTGATCACACCACTGCACTCAAGCCTGGGAAATAGTGAGACCCTGTCTCTAAACAAAAAAAAAAAAAAGAAGGCCGGGCCTGGTGTCTCAAGCCTGTAATCCCAGCACTTTGGGAGGCCGAGGCAGGTGGATTACCTGAGGTCGCGAGTTTGAGACCAGCCTGACCAACATGGAGAAACCCCATCTCTACTAAAAAAATACAAAATTAGCTGGGAATGGTGGTGTATGCCTGTAATTCCAGCTACTCAGGAGGCTGAGGCAGGAGAATCACTTGAACCCAGGATGTGGAGGTTGCAGTGAGCCAAGATTGCACCATTGCACTCCAGCCTGGTCAACAAGAGTGAAACTCCATCAAAAAAAAAAAAAAAACCCCAGTTCCCTAGAAAGAGCAATCTTCAAATGATTGTGTTCATTTAACATGGTAATGAGGAATGCAGGATCTGGAGTCACACAGACAGGCACATGTGTCCTGTTTACACAATACGTGACTTGTACAAGTTACTTATCTTTGCTAAGCCTCAGTTGCTGTGTCTACAAAATGGACTGCAGAGGAGATTAAACAGATAAAATGTAAAGCGCTTACCACTGGGCAGGATTGGCACAGGGCTCCCATAAAGTGCCAGGTGGTAATTATTTTAGGCTTTCTGGGCCACAAAGTCTCTGTCCCAACTACCCAACTATGCCTTTGTAGCATAAATGCAGCCACAGACAACATATAAACAAATAGGAGTGCCTGCATGCCAATAAAATTTTATGTATGGGCCCTGAGATTTAAATTTCATACAATTTCTCGGTATCATAAAATGTTATTTTTCTTTTCATCTTTTTTCAATCACATAAAAATGGAAAAGCCATTCTTAGCTCATAGGCCACATGAAAACAGGCAGAACCATACTAAGAGCCACTGCACACCCATGAAGATGGCTGCTAGCATAAAAACGGAAAATAACAAATGCTGGCAAGGGTGTGGAGAAAGTGGAGACCTGGCACACTGCTGGCGAGAATGTCAAATGGTGCAGCCACTATGGAAAACCATATGGCAGTTCTGCAAAAAATTAAACATAGGATTACCATAAATCTTGCAGTTCCACGCAGAAGAATTAAGAGCTGGGTCTTGAAGAAACATATAAACCCAAACAAATTTACAAGAAAAAAACAAACAACCCTATCAAAAAGTGGGCAAAGGATATGAACAGACACTTTTCAAAAGAAGACATTTATGCGGCCAACAAAAAAATGAAGAAAAGCTCATCATCACTGGTCATTAGAGAAATGCAAATCAAAACCACAATGAGATACCATCTCACGCCAGTTAGAATGGCAATCATTAGGAAACAACAGATGCTGGTGAGGCTGTGGAGAAATAGGAACGCTTTTACACTGTTAGTGGGAGTGTAATTTAGTTCAACCATTGTGGAAGACAGTGTGGTAATTCCTCAAGGATCTAGAACCAGAATACCATTTGACTCAGCAATCCCATTACTGGGTATATACCCAAAAGATTATAAATCATTCTACTATAAAGACACATCCACATGTATGTTTGTTGCAGCACTATTTACAATAGCAAAGACTTGGAACTAACCCAAATGTCCATCAATGATAGACTGGATAAAGAAAATGTGGCACATATACAGCATGGAATACTATGCATGAGTTCACGTCCTTTGTAGGGACATACATGGATAAAGATGGAAACCATCATTCTCAGCAAACTAATACAGAAACAGAAAACCAAACACCACATGTTCTGACTCATAAATGGGAGTTGAACAATGAGGATACATGGACACCGGGAGGGGGACATCACACCCCGGGGCCTGTCAAGGGGTGGGGGGCATGGGGAGGGAGAGCATTAGGACAAATACCTAATGCATACAGGGCTTAAAACCTAGATGATGGATTGATAGGTGCAGCAAACCACCATGGCACATGTATACCTGTGTAACAAACCTGCACATTCTGCACATGTACCCTAGAACTTAAAGTAAAAAATTTTTAAAAAGCATATAAACCCACGTTTACAGCAGTATTATTCATAATAGCCATGAGGTGGAGGCATTCCAAGCATCTATTGATGGGTAAGTGGATAAACAACATGGGGGGCTGGGTGTGGTGGCTCACACCTGTAATCCCAGCACTCTGGGAGGCTGAGACTGGCAGATGATTCGAGCTCGGAAGTTCAAGATCAGCCTGGGCAATATAGCAAGACCCCATATCTACAAAAAACTTTAAAAATTAGTGGTGGTATGCATGTGTAGTTACCCAGGAGGCTAATGCAGGAAAATCGCTTTAGCCCAGGAGTTCCAGGCTGCAGTGAGCTATGATTGTGCCACTGCATTCCAGCCTGGAGAACAAAAGTAAGACCCTGTCTCAAGATAAAACAAAAGCAAAAAATAAATAAATAAAATGTGGTATATATATACTGTATAATGGAATCTTTTTTTCAGCTTTAAAAGGGAAGGAAATTCTGTCACAGGCTGCAATATGGATGAAACTTGAGGACATTCTACTAAACAAAATAAGCCAGTCATAAAATGACAAATACTATATGGTTCCACTTATATAAAGTACCTAAAGTAGTCAAATTCACAGAGACAGACAGGTGCCTAGTGGATGCCAGGACCTGGAATGTGTAGAGAGAATGGGGAGTTATTTAATGGGTATTAAAGATGGAAGGTGGTGATAGTTGCACTGTGATGTAACTGTATGTAATACCATTGAACTCTAAACTTTAAAATGGTCAAGAGAATAAGCTTTATATTACATGTATTTTATTGCCATCGTTTTAAATTCTTAAATGTAAAAGAAACACACACACACTCAGGCAACATGCTGGACGTGACTCGCAGGCTGTAGCTTACCCTTAGCATAGGGACATAAGAGCAACATAACAAACACTCCTAAAAAGTGGGATGGGCACTGAGGGTCCTAGGAGAAAAGAGGGCTCAGAGGTGACTGAAGAAAATTCTAAGATTCACCTGCCTATTTACTACACTCTGCAGCCAATCATCATCCAGGGATAGACACAGAAATAAAGAGAGAAGCACCCTGGGCCTCATGACCCAACTCTTGCATCCCATGTGCGGCCATCCAGGGGAAGTCGACCTGTGCACATGTGCAGGAAAGCACCGGGGCCCCCAGGGTGGTCCGGCCACTCGGACACTCACATGGCTCATACATGGAGGTACGCCCTCCTTGGAGTGGTCAGTGATCTTGTCAGGGACAGAAAAGTTCAATGACTACAAGGGTGAGTTTAATTATATGTTGTCGCTGACTAGCAGTGGTTATGATGGTACAATTACACATGTAATTTATCAGCAAGATACTTGCATACATAATAAACCAAAAGCAAAACATTAAATTTCAGTGGAAGCTAAAAATATAAAACTGGGCCACGGTGCAAAACAGTCTCACTTGTGAGGGGTTGGAGGAGAAAAACCACAGGCCTCCCCTCCCTTTTAAGGGCTGGCTGTCCCCACCCACCCGCTGTGACCATGTGGCATCCATCTCAGGAATGTGTTCTCCAAACACCAAGCAAATCCCAAGCCCCCAGTGGTGTGTCAACAATGCTCCTTCACAAAGGAATGGGATGGGGAAGCTGACTTAGGAAACTCACCACCCTTTCTGACATTTTCTGAACTTGCTAACCAAGGTCCCAAGGGATGCTGGAAAGACCACATGCCTGGCAATGTCTTGGGGTTCCTAGCTCTGGTATGAGACTGAGGGGAAAAGGCTATCTGAAAATGGCCTATACTTTCATTAATATCGAACATAGAGGAAGAAAGGGGGAAAGATGATGGAAGAGAAGAAATAAAAATAATAACAGTGCCATGCTTTTATTAAATGCCTACTTTGAACCAGGCAGTGTTTTAAGGGCATCACACAGTGTAATCTATCAGGCTGTCATGACTGTTGTTCCCAATTTACCGATGAGAAAACTGAGGTGCAAGTCCCCTGACACTGGGTCAGATAGCTACTGAATGGTGGAGCCAGGGTTCCACCCCAGGAGATCTGCATCCAAAGCCTATACCTTTGCTACACATTGTCAGATGTAGAGGTCATTTATCATTCTTTAGTATGTTCCCACTGATACTGCTATGATGTCCATGGTACAATAATTTAAAAGTCAAGAGTGAGATAACGGACCACTCTCATCACTGAGAATAAGTTTTTCAACAGATGGGTACACTGCACACACCATGACAGAACTTGGGAACCCCACTCCCCAGAGCCTCAGCCTATCCCCTCAGGACAGCTGACCTCATCAGGCTGAGCAGTGGCAAGTCCCACAGAGACCCATGTATGGCAAGTCTGAAGTGAACACATGAGAATCTCCAGAAGAACATGGAATACAGTGCAGATTGCAGAGGTCTGCGTCAGAGATGGACATTCAGTCATGTGGGCAGGAAGTCCTCTGAGCCTCATGAGTCCCCCGTCCACATCTTACATTGAAAGAGAACATCTTCTCCCACTCGACTTCCATGCCTTCAGTCTCAGTCATCTGTGTATGTGCCTTGTAGATTTTTAAAGACATTTTTATAACAGGGTGGTTTTCAGTTCACAGAGACTGCCTAGCACAGTCCTAGACATATTTTTTCTATTTTAAAAAACTAGACCAAAAGAAAATGCCTTGTTATAACTGATTATTAGATTTTGAAAATCAAAGTTTCAAAAAATGTTTGGGAGGCCAATGAGTGAAGACATGGTAAAAGTGAGATTTCATTTGGATCAATGAGCCCAATATTCTAAGGTACATGTTAGCGCTTGAAATAGAGACCCATCTATCCACCCATTCATCCATTCATCCATCCACCCATCCACCCATCCATCCATCCATCCATCCATTTGTCCATCCATCCACCCACCCATCCATGCATCTACTCACCCATCTATCCATCCATCCATCCATCTACCCATCCATTCACCCACCCATTCACCCACCCATCCCTCTACCCATCTATCCATCCACCCACCCATCAATTCATCCATCCACCCATGCATCCATCTATCCATCCTCCATCAATACACCCATCTATCCACCAACCCACCCATCCACCCACCCATCAATCCACCCATTCATCCATTCATCCATCCATCCACTCACGCATCCATCCATCCATCCACTCATTCACCCACCCATCAATCCATCCATCCAACCATCCATCTACCCACCCATCAATCCATCCATTCATCCATCCATCCATCCACCCAGCCACCCAACCATCCATCCATCCATCTACTCACGCATCCATCCATCCATCCACTCATTCACCCACCCATCAATCCATCCATCCAACCATCCATTTACCCACCCATCAATCCATCCATCCATCCATTCATCCACCCACCCACCCACCCAACCATCCATCCATCCATCCACTCACACATCCAGCCATCCATCCACTCATTCACCCACCCATCAATCCATCCATCCATCCATCCATCCATCCATCCATCCATCCACCCATCCACCCACCCATCCACCCATTCATCCATCTACTCATTCATCCACCCACCCATTCACCCACCCATCCATCCACCCATGTATTCCTCCACCCACCCATCTATTTATCCATCTATCCATCTATCCATCTATCTATCCTCCATCAATACACCCATCTATTCATCTTTCCATACATCCATTCATCTATCCATTTATTTATGCATCTATCCATTCATCCATCCATCCACCCACCTACCCACCCACCCATCCACTCATCAATCTATCTACTCATCCATCTAGCCACCCATTCAACCCATCCATCCATCCCCCTACCCAGCCACCCATCCACCCATCTAGCTATCCATCCACCCACCTATGCATCCATCCTTCCATCCACCCATCTAGCTATCCATCCACCCATCTATGCATCCATCCTTCCATCCACCCATCTATGTATCTATTCTTCCATCCATCCATCTAGTCATCAAAGCTTTATTGAGAAGCTATTGTGCATCAGGCATCATTTCAGGAACTAAGAAAATCACAAGGAACAAAACACACAAGGCCCCTACCCCTCACCGCTCTTACATTGCAGTAGGAGAGACAGACCAGAAACCAGTGAAGGAGTAGGTCACTAAAATGCTCCTTGCACCAAACAACACAATGGATTCCAAATCCTCCTAACACAAGAGTAAATCAGAGTCATTTCCTCATTTGCTGTTATCATCAAGGATCAGTTGTAAAAACAAACAAGGGTGTCTCATATGGAAATGTTAACAGCACAAAAATGTATTCCGGGTGGCAGAATTATCTAAGGGCAAATACTGTAGGCAGTATTTTTATGACAGAAGCTTTATTTCTCATTGTCTATATCCTTGATTTAAATATACACATGTATGTGGGTGCACACTATCAAAATTCAAGTGTTTCCATATAAATTTTGTATTCAAAATACTTTTCCTGATTTCAGTTGATTGCATATTTCTAGCCAATGTTGCAGCAATAGTTTTTGTTCCAAATGAAAAACAAGGATTTCTCTCTCCATGTCTCTCCCTCTCTCTCTCTCTCTCTCTCTCTCTGTGTGTGTGTGTGTGTGTGTGTGTGTGTGTGTGTGTATCTATGAGTCTGTGTGTGTGTCTGTCCGTCTTTCTCTCTGTCTCTTTCTCTGTCTCTCTCTTTCTCTCTCTCTTTCTCTGTCTGTCTCTCTCTCTCCTATGCTCAACAATCTGTCCTTGCTCCTCCACCCTCTAGCCCTAAGGAGCCCAAATACTCAGGCTGCCTTCCAAATTGACTGGTACCAAGAGCAAAACTTGTTTCTTCCCATTTATTTTTCTGTTGAAGGTCTCTGGAGCTGTGGGACTGCAATGCTGGCTGAAGCCACATCACACAAAGGTGCTGAGATAGAGGGACAAACCTCCCCACTTTGATTTGAGTGTGTAATTGTTTGAATACATCTCGCCTGCACTACAATAATGTCATCCTTGGTTGACACAGATTTTAAAGCCCTTTGAAAAGGTGGAATGTTATCAATCATGAGCATGATTATAATGGGGTTTAAGTGGAAGAAGCTAAGATTCAGGCCCTCACTCGGGCCAGGCTCATGACAGAGGAGGAGGGAGAGAGGAGCAAGAGGGCTATATTTCAGCCAAGAAAACGATGCTGTGTGCACTCTTCACCTGCACATCTTCTCTCCCAAAGCCGAAGACATCCGAAGAAGCACCATAGAACTCTGGCACTCTGGAAGGAATTCCCCACATGCCAAAAATATCTGCTTGTGTTCCTACTATGTTAGACCAGTAGTTCTCCAACAAGGGCTGATCGGGGCCCCCAGGGGACATATGGCAATTTCTGGAGCTATTTTGATTGTTGCAATACAGGATGTGTTGGGAGTGTGGTAGGGGGCACATGCTACCAGCATCTAGTGGGCAGAGACCAGGGACGTTGAGAAACGTTCTACAGTGCACAGGAGGGCTCTGCAACAAATCACTATCCAGCCCAAAATGTCAATAATGGCAAGTGTCAGACCCAGAGAGGCTGGCCCACAGCTAGAGGAGCGGATAGGTCAGAGAGGAGCATTTCTGGGGAAGCAGCTTAAAGCTACTTCCACGGGCTCGGCTACACCTCCGATTCACTAACAGACAGAGGCAGATGACAGAGGGGAGGGAAAAACCAAACTACTTCCTCCTTTGCCTTTCAGTCTAAAACACACCTTCCTTATTATGCATCAGAAGGGACTGAAGACCTGACCATTTTTTTTTCTTCTTCTTCTTCAAGGCAAAACAACCTAGGCCCAACAAAAACAAAATAATCTCTCTGACAAATCACTAGGATGGTTGGACCTCTCTTCTGACAAATCACAACAGGGCCTACAGATGTGGAATTCACCCATCAAGCCCAGTCACATGTCCAGGATTACTAAGGCAAAGAATTGTGAATTTCATTAAATATGTTAAAGGGGAAAAAATCAGCTTTGAAAAATAGTAATCCTGTCTTTCAACAAAAATATTATAGGAAGCTATGAATTTGGTAGATCGGAATAGGGTGTTGGTACATGTTTTACTAAGGTAATATAATGGTACACTATTATTAGATCACATTAATCATTACTGTGCCAACGGCACTGACAGCCCCACTGAAAAGGATTGAAAGGCCTGGTAATGGATATAAATTACCCATTGTGTGATAAAAGGATTTTTACTAAGAAGGTAAGAATAAAACAGCAAATTTCTAATATAACTGTTGTGTAAAAACCAAAATAAAAGTAATCCACGGTCAGGAATATCCACAAAATCAGAAGTAAGCACTTTTCCAGCAAGATAAAGTCACAATAAAAAATATATATACAGTACAATATAAAATTAATTTCTGAGTGCATAATTCTGCTATCAATTTCCCTGGTTTATGCAGTGACCCCTGAGACTCATGGTCAGGAGAAGGTGGGCTTGGCTAATTACATCCGAGGGTGAGCTTACAGAGATATCAGGGGCAGCCTCAGATGAGGCCACTGAAGATATCAAGTACACATGTCACCCTTTCTTTTGTATTTAAGTTTATATCAGCTTCCGCTCTGGAAATACACCCCATCCCGGAGTTCGTGATCTGAAGTGTGATTGCGGTGACAAACTCAGAGCTGCTTTGGGACAGGCTTCGCCCAAGACTGGGCCAAGCCACTGAGTCACCTCATTGGTGAGTGATGGGGAACTCGACCACAGGTGGTGCTTGGATGAGGTCACCTGGCTTTCGGCAGGAGCCCTACCAGCTCTCAGCCCTGGTTCCAGGCTGCTGGCCAGCAGACAGGGACTCAGGGTATCACGCAAGAGAGAAAGAAGTCACCCTTGTTGAGCTTTGCCTCATGGGGAAATCTGTTTGGAGACTAAAGAACATGTCTCCACATTGCAGGTTCACCCTACCCACAAGATATGGAACCACTGCTACCTCCCAGACACCTGTGACTCTGGAAGTTTCTCCATAGCTCTGCACAGGGATCAGCAGCCCAGAGAAGGCAGCCTGGACTTCCCCACAAACTCACAGACAGACACCAGTTCAACAAACTACAAATCGATGGTCCTTACCAGGCAAGTCTTAAAGCAATGGGTCTCCCTCCTGGTTGAAGGATATTCTTAAAGCCGTGGTGGTCAGGAACTGCAAAAATAAGAGCTGTTAGAAACTGTAAATGTCACACATGTCAACTTCAGTAAGTCACATAAACAGCATTCATCCAAAGTAACAATTTGCTGGGTTAGTTGAGAGCCTAAAAACCTTGAATAGCCCCACTGCCCCAATTCTTTGAGCAATTTAAAAAATGGGAACTATGTGATCTTTGCTGCAATGAGCCAAATTTGCTCGGCTTGTTTTCAGTGGGAAATTGCCACCTGCACAAAAAGAAAGGGGGCAGAACTTCTAACCATATCTTATCTTCTCCATATGGGACAGAAGAAATAAGAGCTAAAATTATAAGGGTTCTCTCTTTCACTCTCTCTCTCTCTCTCTTTCACACGCACACTGTCTCTCTTCTTTCGAATTCTCAAAGTGAGAAAGTACCCAACAATCCTTGCTTTTTCCCTGATTTATGGAGCCCTCTACAGTAGACCAAAATCCCACCCAACTTTCAATTGGCCAAGCCTGTTCGGTAGCCAGGCAGTAGCCAATGGATACAGAATGGGAATCTGCAACTGACTGAAGCTTAGAGATGTTGTGTTTGGCATCAAAGTCCTCTTTCCTGAACCCAGACCAGGAAAACAGTGGCCAGTGAGATTTTCTACTCCTTCATTCTGTGTTATCACTGAAGTAAGTCCCACGTGGGTGACCTCACCTCCTATGGCAGGCTCAGCAGCGATAAAGACCAAGAAGGTAAGCTGGGATGTTTATCTATGGCAGCTGCAGAGCTGCTGGCTGAGGGGTAATCAAGGAAGCCCAGCCCAACCCCCAGCCCGAGATCTCCAGCCCACTCCTCACCCAGCGCAATTCAGATTCTCCTTTGTTTTGCCATGTCACAGAAGGAATGTTACGGGGCAAACATAAGTTCCCCTAAGAAATTATATTTTCCTGAACGTGAAGTTGTAAATTCTGATCACAGAAGCAGAATTTCACTATGGATTCAGGAAATCTGATTCTGCACATGGGAAGCCAGAAGACACATTTGGAAGGCTGGTGGCAGCCCCAGCTCAAGAAGTTTGTTCTGATGAACCACTGGCTTGCCACACTTCATCTAACTCCAAGGCTGATCTCTGGCCACCAAAAAGGTGTTTGCTGACTGCATGCTAGAAAAGCGTTTTCTCAGCATGCCACAGGGAAGCTGCTGTCTGTGAACACATTTCTACCTGCTTAACCTGAGACATCTCAACCATCTCTAACAAGGAAAGAAATTACATCCAGTGTCCTTCTGTCTGTCTCTCTTTCTCCCCTGAATCAAATGATCTTTTGCATTTTGGTTTTTTTTTTTTCTGTGTCACTCAAAATCTAAGGAGTGAGGAACAAATGTCCGACGCTACAGTTTCCCAGGTTCTGTCCTAGTGCTAAGCTAAACAGGCCCCTAGCACCCAGCTGTCTCTGAAAACATTTATTTTCTTTGCTCTAAGTCCTCCTTATGTTTAGGCGGGGGGTTGCAGGAGATGGGAGACACACTCAGGTTTTATATCTAGGCTCATGACTTGCAAAATTCTAGGACTATTCCCCAGGGGCCATTCACTTAGAAGCCCCGTAAATTCCGATGACAGGAGAACACGGGGAGGCTTCATCAGGGGAAGTCCCACGCCAGTTTGTCCGGCTTCACACCATTGATCAGAACACCATCTCCTGCAGTTGGCACCGGGGCAGTGATGGGCACAAACCCCTCAGGTTCTGTGCTGTAAATCAGGAAAGGCCCCAGCTCAAGCCTCGTGGCTACAGTGGAGGCTGGGCTCTCCTGATTGATTAGTGGGCTTCTGCAGGGCTGTCTGACCTGCATGGGCAAGGTTAGCCCAGCATGCCAGGAGGGCAGCCGACGAGTACAGCCTCGTCGGGACCTCAGGAAAAGAAATCGAGTTAGCTCCATCTGCGCCTTTCTGATCCAGTCTAAACAGGGGGAGGCTCCCGGTGTCTGATGTCGTTACAGTCACTGTGGGTCAGGGAAAGGTGACTGCATCTGACCACAGATGCTCTGGGGATGCAGGCTTGGGAGGAAGCGAAGCACCAGCACAGTAATTCTGTCTTCCCCAATGAAAGAAACAGCTCTTTTGGTGCAAATAAATGACTTGTATTTAGAGATAACACAGTCAGTGGCATAACCAGAAGCAGCCCTGGACATGAGGCCTCCCCTCGCCCTTCCCCCCACTACGACCCCAAGCTGAAGGGCCACCCAGGAGACCCTGCCCACAAGCCCAGTTTGGTGCAGCTCAGAGTAGGGGTAGAAAGGGGAAGATTGCAAAGGCAGCAAAATGCATGAGATAAATTCAGTGGGGGTTGGGTTGCCACCACCTCACCAAAATAAGGGAACCTCCAAAGGTGCTTTTCAGTGCTTAAAATGCCACCCACTGTACACTGATGGCTCTGCTTCCCTCTTAAAGCACAGATAAGGCTCACATGCAGCCCTCCCCAGCAACATGGATGAGCTTAGGAGTCCTGTTCACTCAGTGGCTGGAGACTCCCTTCCTAGCACCAGGACCTCGGGTAGGTCAGGGGCCAAGCAGGTCTGCCCATGGAATGCACAAACCACCCATCGTGTGAAGGTCTCAGTCACCAGGACAAGAAGCACATCAGAGGCAGGGCACCAGGAGTGGGGCAAAGTTGAGCCAAGCCCTTAAGCAAGCATAGGCAGTGGCGACAGAGCTGGAGGCCAGAGAGGGGCACAGAAGTGCAGCAGAGTGGCCAAAACTTCCAGAAGGGAGAGCGAGAAGGTTGGCAGGGGCTGAAGAAGCCTGAATGCCCATTTCCTGCGTGGACCCGGGCTGGAGTAGAGCAGGGACGCAGGGCGCTGGGGAGCGAGGAGGGAGAAAGCGAGACTTCCTGGAGCCAGAGTCCCTCTACGGAAGGAGAGAGGAGAGGAAGGGTGGAAAGTTCTGAGAGAGAGACTTCAAAGGGGAAATAGGGGCACAGGAAGATATGGGGGGCACCAATCAAGCGAGGAAGTGGGAGGTGGTGTGGCAGCTCTGACCCACCATGGCAAACAGTGGGACCATCCCAAGCCCACACACCCCCGTCCCTTGTGAATTCCACAGGCAAGGCAGAATACACTGAGCAGCCCCGCCGTGTTCACTCAATGAGCCCCGATGAACGCAGACTGACAAGCCAGCCCTGCACGGGCCTCTCTGTCCACCAAAGCGGGAGGCCACATGGGCTCCCCACAGGGGATGGGGCACCCTCCTCCCTCCCATATTCTCCCAGAGCAGGCTACACAGGAGCTCTGAAGGAGCCAGAGAAGCCCTCCCTGAGCAAGAGCCTAGCCTGCCCAACTCAGACCCAAGGACTCTGAGGGCGAAGGTGATTGGCCAGTCAATAGGTTAGCAGAGACCTGGTACCCCCAGCATCACCAAGGCTCTGAGACTGGCCCTGAGTTTAACAAAGAGCAGTCTTCCAGGCCAGCAAGTTTCCTGCCTGTGGGCACTGCACACCTGTCTCCACCCCTCACCATGACAACCTCGGAGCCATGAGAGCAGCCGCGAACATCACCATCACTGAAGGCACAGCAAGCCCCAGGCACGTGCAGAGGACGGTCCCATACATGGGGAAAGGGTGGTGTCAGACTCTCCTCCTGGCTTCTTACCTCTGTCTGAGGGCCAGGGTGGATGGGAGGAAGGGGAAGAGGGAAGTTAAGACAGAAGGATGGAAGGAGGACAGACGGGAGGATGGGAATGGAAGGATGGAAGGGGCCAGGCATGGTGGCTCACACCTGTAATCCCAGCACTTTGGGAGGCTGAGGTGGGTGGATCATCTGAGGTCAGGAGTTCAAGACCATCCTGGCCAACATGGTGAAACCGCGTTTCTACTAAAAATACAAAAAATTAGCCGGGCATGGTGGCGCATGCCTATACTGCCTGTAATCCCCACTACTGAGGAGGCTAAAGCAGGAGAATTGCTCAAACTTGGGAGGCGGAGGTTGCTGTGAGCCAAGATCGAGCCATTGCACTCCAGCTTGGGCAACAAGAGCAAAAATCCATCTCAAAAAAAAGGAAGAATGGAAGGAAAGATGGAGGAGAGAGGGAGGACAGAAGGGCAGAAGGATGGAGATGGATGGAAAATGGAAGGGGGGAGGGAAAACAAAAGTAAGGAGGGCAAGAGGAAAGAGACGGTCCAAAGGTGGAGGAAGATGAAAGAAAGGGGGAGGATGGAAGGATGAAAGTGCAGATAGAAGGATGGAGGCAAGACGGATGGATGGAAGGACAGGTGCAAGGGCCATTTCAACGGACCTCGCCTGGCCCACATTTCATTCTCCCCTGCAGGAGGTGGAGTGTATTCCTGGGGAGACGCAGGATGACCCTTCCCCGGGTAGGTCACTGGGAGACCCCACAGCAGGAGCAGGAGCTGTCTGCTGAGGTGTCTGAGTGAGTGGCAATTGGGAGCCAGACAAACTACTTTCCTTCCAGAAAAACAGTTGGGCAAGAAGGATTTGGAGAGAAAGCCAGTCCTGCTCCTTTGGCCCTTGGGCCAGGGAAAGACATGGCTAAGAGCTCCAGAGGGGAAACAGCTGGATGCCCAGCTAGGTCTCCCCCAAGATGACACGTGAGTGCAGTGGCTCCCAAGCAATGTTTTGGAACCCCTGATACAGAGAGTAGGCTTTCCCCATCCCAAGGTACACAAGGCCTCTTCTCCAATGCTAACCCACTGAGGGCCGGCAACTTCCCTCCCATGGTTCTAATAACTCCTCCCACTCCAGAGCTTGATACTCTCAAGTTCCACTAGCAACAAGGACCCTACCAAAAAAAAAAAAAAAAAAAAAAAAAAAAAAATGCAGCTCCTCCAAGCAGATCTGAAGTTTTTCTCCAAGCACTGAGTGGCTCTCTTTCTCAGAGAACCCCGTGGGCTGGACATGGCCCCAAATGCCACAGCCATTGTTGCTGCAGGTTTCCAACAGGAGAGGGGTCCTGGTGAGGACAGCACCTGGGGAGAAGCCTCCGAGAATCAGCCACTCATGCAACCATTATCCATCCAGGGTCCCTGCAGGCAGGCTCTATTCTATTTCTGGAGATTCAGTGATAAACACCGTGTCCACCTGCGTGGAGCTCACGTTTCCCAAACAGGATTCAAATGAAAGATAAAAGTAAAATATGTCAGCAAGTAACAAGCTCTAGGAAGAGAAATAAAGCTGGAGGAAATGACAGTGACAATCACAGAAGACCTCTCTAAGAAAGCGACATCTGGCAAGGGACTGGAATAAAGTATGGGAGTGAGCCCTGTGACAATACAGGGAACACCAGTACTGGAAGAGCAAATGGCCAGTGCAAAGGCCCTGAGGTCAGACAGAGACAGTGCATTCCGGGAGCACCGAGACATTCCCTGCAGCCTGGGTATGGAGAGTGAGCAGGAGAATGGATGAAGATGGGCTTTTCAGGATCCAGATACCTAGTCGGGAAGGGTTTTATCCTGAGCCACTGGTGGATGTGGGGCACAGGAAAACATAATCTGATTTGCATTGTATGCCTGCTATGGAAGGAACAGACAAGATCGGGGGAAGAGAGGAGGCAGGGGGACCCGCGGGGGAGGCTGCTGCAGGTGTGCAGGTAAGTGAGGATCTGGTGCGAGCCGGAGAGAGAGCAGTGGCAGGGGAAAGGCAGGCAGATCCGGGATGTGTTCCATGACAGAGGTGAGACCTGCCAGGTAGAACACCAAGAGCGCGGAGCCAGCCATGCCACCCTGGCCCAGGCCCCTGAGGGCACAGGGAACTGGCTCCCAAATCAGCCTCAGCCCAGGACCCAGGTATGTACACCAAAGGGTTCTGATGCTCTGACATCTTGGGGCCTTGCTGGTCCCAGGACTGCCCTCACCAGAGCTGGCCCATTTCTAGAGTTGGTAAATGACTCCCAGGGAGCTCCTTTCATACATAAAACAGTCAGTCCAAACTACACCATCAACACCTCCTTTACTGCGCTCTCACAGGACCCCCCACTTGGGGCCTCTATCCTCCTGCTCTAATCACCCACAGCCAGAAACCAGACAACTAGAAGCAAGCCCCAAGGCCCATGCCTGTGGGAACTACTCAAACGAGCCAATTCAAACCCTCCCAATTCTGCCTTGCCTTGCCTTTCCCTGGGAAGCCACAATAAAAGCTCTTGTCCATCTTCTCCCGTCTCGCCCTCTGCCTCCCAGGAACCCTGGTGCTTCCCCATGTGGCCTCCGCATGGCATGGCATGTCCTCCTCTTGGGAACTGTGAGTAACAAACTGCCCCTTCAATCACAGTTGTCTCCTGCTCTGTCGGCCGCACCATACCTAAATATTAATAAACCCTACATTTCAAAACATCAGGTCCCAAGTCACCAGCATGAAGCCTGCGTAGGAGAGGATGGGGCCCAGAGAGAGTGTGAGCTGCGTTCTGCTGAAGACAGCACTGCCCACAAGGTACTTCCTGTCAGGGTCACACTGGAGCCACCACCCTCCTCCCAGAGGGCATGACATGGTGACTGAGAAATGGTCATCCTCTGCTAACTGCCACCAGAGCAGGTGCCTAAGCTGTTACTCAACAGCCACAAAGTGTCTCAAAGAGGACAAGCACTAGAAACTTGGCAAGGTCTTTCTCAAAACCCATCAGCCCACTCCACAGGGTCTCACAACTCTGCCATCAGCCCTCCGCACACAGGTGCTAGACCCGTGTGAGTGTGTGCGTGGGCATGTGCTGTGCGTGCACATGTGTGTGCATGTGTGAGTGTTCTCACGCATGTTGGAAGTGGGCAGCAGTTGCCACCCTGACGCAGAGCCCAGTATCCTACTACGTGGCTGAAATATTATAACACAGAGTGCGTAGGGCTGCCCAGACATGCTTCCAAAGGAAGCCTCTTCTTTCATTTTAAAACAAAGGTAACTTTAATGGAGAAGCTATTTGATACCTGTTCGATCTAAATGCTTTCGGGATACACAGACATCAGACGCGCACAGAAACCTGAGACCCAATGATATCGGCCCAGGCTCGGGGATGATAAAAGAGGAGTGGAGAGGCTTCCTCTCATCAGCTCGTCTTGCCCCGTGCATGTATTTTTACATGCTTTAGCATGAAAAAAAAAAGCCAAGATGCTCAGAGCCAATCAAATTACACCCCTGTCTCTTTAATAAACAAATCCATGTGCACATCAACAGTGTTGAAAATTCAATTTAAACTCTTTGTCTGTTGCCGCTTACTCTAAAGATGGTCTTTCTTAAACAACAGAACACCAAGGAGTCGTTAGTGCTCTCTCTTCATTACTTCAAAAAACCAATCATTAGACACCAGAGTATATACGTAATTAGAAAATCACTTCCTTTGCAATCCAAGCTAAGTAGTTTACATACTGTAATTACAGGGACAAAATCAATTTTTAATCATTTCCCTGATTGGGCTCATCAGCTCTGTGGGAACATTGTAACCTGCTTGTTGTGCAAAAGCAACATCTGGGCTAAAACAATTACCCTTTGTTTGCTACAATATTCCTTAAATCTTTTTGCTTGCATAAAAAAAAAAAAAAAGAAAAAAAAAACCCGAAAACACAAAGACAAGATATTTCGATGTCTTTTTGTCCTTGATCAACATATATCCAAAAGTTCTCCTCATGACGTGAGCTCAATGTTCCCCGGAATTTACGGTTTAACAGTACACATCCAAGGAATGTATTTTTTCAGTGAGATAAAAGTATCTGATTGTTTTAAAGATCCATTCAGCTGCCTAATTGTTCCATAGCTAACACATGGTATTCAAACAACCCACACATTACAAAAGCTCATCTGGGTAATCACGGGCAACTATTATGGCGATGGTTTACACTTTTCTAATACAAATGAATGGATTTTATCAAAATTTAAAAAAAACTAAAAAGCTGAGTATGTGTGAAAAATAGTTGGTATGAATTGGCAAGGCAGGGCTGAGCATTTTGTTCTCTTAATAGGAAATGACCTCATTTACACTGGAGTAATAATTAGTACTGCTTCACTGACAGTTAAGAAAAAAAACTTTCCCAGTATAATAAGGCAGCATCTCCTTTGTTAGGAGATCTACATTGATTATTAACCCTTGCCAAGAAATTCCAAGTTTAACTCTCCGTTCCACTGGGCTCACGCTTGCTGGCAAAAGATAAAAATCGCTGTTTTGGAAACCGCCACCTCTCACCAGATTTCCAAAGTTTTGCATCTGAGCTTTTAAGTGACAATCTGAAACACTTGGTGTCCCCTTTGAAGAAACATAGAAAGCCCCCACCACCCCACCCCGCAGGCACCGAGAGCCCCAGTCGGCTCCCTGCACTCCCCCGGTGGCCCTGGTCCTCCCCATCCTTTTGAAGTTTATTGGCTTTGATTATTGCTTGCAAGTCCCCAAACCTACAATTAATTCATAGTCAAAACAGCACTGAGAAGGAAGAAAGGAGAGAGGGAAAGTGAAGGGAGAGGGGAGATATTCTTGCTGGTGATTCAGTGCAGGCTGATGGTGCAAGAGACAGCAACACTTGGGCCAATAAAGAAATGTATTCCAGGAAGCAGCCAGAGTTTATTTACACACACACACACACACACACACACACACGCCTTCTGAGGGCTTTGTTCGTTGACCAACCATTCTTGAATTCAATAAGAGTGACAACTAGCATTTACCATGTGCCACCCAGAGTTCCAAGCATTGACACGCAGTTTCATTTCATCCTCGAATCAATCCTATGAGGCGGGTATTATCATTTATTGATGAGAAACTGAGGCACTAGCCCCCAAGTTCTGTGTATGAGGTTAAGAGCTCAGGAGACTGGGCGTGAGTCTAAGCAGGCTGATTCCATGACCCATGCTGTGAGTCACTCCAACACGCCGTGCCCCAACACAGGGCAACAGCATCTCTTCCCTACAGCCTCGGAGAGCCTCATCTCCAGGGCAGTCAAGTCTGCCTGATGCCCACTGGTCAGACACATCCAGCGCCCCCCATGGCCATGCCCTTGGGAGCACGCACAGAGCTTGGCACCGTTCTGCAGGTGGATTCCTACTCCCCAGCCCAAGGTGGGTGGTTTTGACCCAGGACAAGGTGAGGAAGGAGAACTCACCCTGTAGGTCAGTGTTCTTAGGGTAAGAAGTGCAAACTAGATGCAGGCATTTTCTACAAGGCCAGGGAGCACCGGGTATCAAGCTGCCATGCTGGTGGATTTCCAGAGCCTAACCACACCCAGGATGGAGTCCCCCAGCTCCCCCAGAGGCCATGTTCTCCAATAGCCAGAGCCTGGCAGGCTCTCCCTGAACCTCGCTCCACCCAATGTCTTTGCCCTGGATCTCACCCTATTCACAAGGGTAAAGACCCCACTCAACTCAAGACTCAACAGGACAGCAAATCCAAGACAATTCTGACCCCCAGAGATGGAATGATACAAACAGGGGGAAAATCCAGAACATTATAAATGTTCTCGAATAGACTGTATCACTACATGAACTCAACATACACATGGCTTTACAGAAAGTACTCCATAGCATCATCAAATCCCAAGATATCCATGAAGTAATGCATCTTGAAGAAGACATGTAGAATAACTGGAAACTGGTGTGCTGTTTTCTGTTCCACCTGTGCTACTGCAGGTAATGCTGCTTGCTGTGCTGATATTCTGCTTGATAAATATCACCCAAATGTTCAGACATCTATCAGGTATCATGCTGATTACCTGGGTGACAAAATGGTCTATACACCAAACCTCTGTGACACACAACTTACCCATGTAACAAGCTAGCCCATGTACCCCCTTGAACTTAAAAGTTGGAAAGAAAAAAAGATATATTCTGCCATCACATAGATGTGCACTGTCGAAGCTGGTAGCCACTGGCCACACATGGCAACCGAGCATTTGAAATGTGGCCAGTCCAAATTGAGATGTGCTGTGAATGTAAAATACAAATTGCATTTGGAAGAATGGAAAATGTCTCATTAATATTCTTTATACTTTTTATGTGTTGAAATGATAATATTGTGGATACACTGAATTAAACAAAATATAATGTGGCTATTAGAAAATTCGGGAATGCATGCATGACTTGCATTTGTGGTTTGCATTATATTTACATTGTGCAGTGTGGATTCTGAGCTTAGCAAAAAAAAAAATCAGGCATTTGACAGTCAAATTTTAATACTAAAAATTCTCTTGTTTTCTGAAGCAGGTTTTTAAAGAACATGTATTATCATCAATATCACTTGAAACATTGGTCCCACTGATCTTCCTGAAGTCAAAATAAAGTTATACCATTTCTAACTGAACCATCGTGGGATCTCCTTTACAGGTGTCCCGTGTTGTTTCATCTCATTTACTTTTTACTTTTTAAAATTTGTTATTCAAGTTATATATGCCCATTTGTAGAAAATTTGGCATATACAAGATACTGGAAAGAGGAAAATAATAATCCATAATTCTATTAACTGATATAATTGCTATTGATATTTTGGTGCATTTCTTTCCATTCTTGCACATATATGCATGCATATGTGTGTTACTGAACACGTGTACATGTATATGTGTGAATTCATAAACATAGTTAAGAACATACTTCATATGTATCTTTGACTTCAAATTTCTCAAAACCTCAGGTTTCAAATGCAAATAGATGCTGCTTGGTCACATAAAAATATAAGCCACTGGCTAAGGTAGCTTAGTTTCCACAGGTGTTAAGAAGAAAAAGGATTAAGGGAATGAAAAGACAAGCTACACATTGGAGAAAGTCTTTGCAAAATACATATCTGATAAAGGACTGGTATCTGAAATATGCAAAGAACTCTTGAAACTCAACAATAGGAAACAAACAGCCCAATTTAAAAATGGGCAAAAGATGTGAACAGACATTTCCCCAAAGAAGATATAAAGATAGCAAATAAGCATATGAAAAGGTGCTTAACATCCTATGTCACCAGGGACTTGCAAATTCAAACAAAAATGAAATACCACTACACCACTATGACAACAGCTAAATTTCAACACACTGACAACATCAAATGCTGAGGAGGACATGGAGCAACAGGAACTCTCATTCACTGCTAGGGGAAAGCCACATGGGAAGGCAGTTTGACAGTCTCTTACAATGCTAAATACTGTCTTATCAAGCAATCCAGCAATCACACTCCTTGATATTCATACAAATGATTTGAAACTTAGGTATACACACACACACACACACACACACACACACACACACACACACAAACTGCAAGGCAGGGTACAGAGGCTCATGCCTGTAAACACAGCACTTTGGAAGTAGGATCACTTGAGCCTAGGAGTTTAAGACCAGTCTGGGCAACATAGTGAGACCTTGTCTCTACAAAAAATTAAAAAATTAGTCAGGTGTGGTGGTACACACCTGCAGTCAGGAGGCCGAGGAGGGAGGATTGCTTGAGCCTGGGAGGTCAAGGCTGCAGTGAGCTATGATTGCACTGCTGCACTCCAGCCTGGGCAATAAAGCAAGATCCTGTCTCTTAAAAAGTAAAAAATAATTTTTAAAAAAACTGCATATGAATGTTTATAGCAGAATGTTTATTGAATGTTATTATGAATAACACAATTGCCCAAACTTGGAAGCAACCAAGATGTCTTTTAAGAGGTAAATAGCTTAATTGTGGTACATCCACATAATGGAATATTATTTAGCAAGAAAAAGAAATGAGCTATCTAACCATGAAAAGACATGGAGAAAATTTAAATGCATATTTTTAAGTGAAAGAAGCCAATGTCAAAAGACTACATGCCATATGAATCCAAATACAGGGCATTCTGGGAAAGGCTAAACAATGGAGATGGGAAAAAGACCAGTGGTTGCCCGAGGTTCAGGGGAAGAGGGAGTAGAGCTCAGAGGATGTTTAGGGCCATGAAACTACTCTGTGTGATACTGTAATGATGGATACAAATCATCATACAATTGTCAGAACCCATAAAATGTCCAACACGAAGAGTGAGCCTGAATATAAACTAAGAACTTTCATTAATAATAATGTATCAATATTGCTTCAACAATTATAACAAAAGTACCACACTAACACTAACTTAATAGCAGTGGAAAGTTGGAAATCACTAAAATGCCTTTTGATGGGGAGGGAGCAAGAGATACATGGGAACTCTGTACTTTCTGCTCAATTTTACTGGATACTTAAAACTGCTCAAAAAATAGTCTACAAAGTTCCGGGATAGGAACTTAACCTACCTATTAATTTACAAAGAAAAAAAAGAGGAAAAAGGCAAGAACAGCTTTGAGGAAGTCCAGTGAACCCCTCTTCCCTAGCTGGAGTATTTTCACTTCTGCAGATCAGGAAATCTCTCCAGTGCTTAGAGATTTGGGATCCTTCAGAAGCCTTCTGGCCACCACTTCTCTGATGAGCTGATGTCCAAAAAATCCCAGAGAGGCTGCTTGGGCAGCTCTTCAAGAAGTGCTCTTGGCATTCAACGACACAGATCCCAAAGGCTGGAGACCTCATTCAGCCAGTTTCTTACTTCTGTGCAGAGGTTGTTATTATTGATGTTGTTTTAATTCACAAAATGCACAAACGTGTCTCTGGAGGAGAGCCTCACTCAGCCAGGCCTACAGCCCCTTCCTGGGGTCTGTCTCCTGGGACAGAGAGGGCAAGGAGCTCCCCCAACAATTTCCACCCCGCAAAGCGGTTACTCTCACAAGTGGAGACTCTCACTTCTTCAGGCTCCAAGACAGAAACTCGGATGCTTCCAAAAATGCTGTTATGTATGAGAGACCAGACAGGAGTGTGAAAATGGACATGAGCCACCTCCCCAGCTAGAAACTAGCAGGAACCTAGAGGGTGCTGGGAACATGGTGAGAGAATAGTGGAATTTTCCTCATTTTTCTATCTGGGCAGAGGGTGTGATCAAAACACAGCTATCCTGGTGAACTTTACCTCTTAATCCATATCAGCTGTAGCTCCTGCTCCTGGTTATTCCAGAGAAGGGCTGAGAAAAGTCAAGGGCAGATGAATTTGGAGGTCACATAAAATATTTCACACTGTTTTCCTGTGATTATATAGCAACAAGAAGAAATAGTAACTGCCAAACAATAGGTCTCTCAAGCATCTCTCATGGTTTAGCAAAAAGAAAAAGAAAAAAAACAGGGAGAGCTTCCAGAAGCATGTTCTCTGTAGGCAGTGCTCACTACAGAGTGTGCAAACACAGGGCACAGAAAGACCCCCAGGAAGCCAGGCTTTTCCTCTCCTGGCATGTGGAGCAGCTGCTGACAGTCCCCTTTTGCCTATTGCGTGGTAAAGTTCTATCCCAGAAAATTCCAGCCTAACCATTCACAGAAAAAGCTGTCTGTTCCCTCTTGTCTCCCAAGCCTTTCCATTTTGGAAAAGATTCTCTAAACATTCTTAGAAAGAGTGCATTCTCTCTCCTCTGCCCACAGGTAACAAGGGGATGGCAGATGTTTCAGAAATGGCACATTATAAAAAAAAAAAATCCAATGTCACTAAAACCAGAACGGAAAATGTTTTATACATTAACAAACATTGTAATGAATTTGCACAACCTTAACCGACTGTATACCCAGCATAATGAAATGGTCTCCATCCTTTCAAAGAAAAAATTACATATGCTAGCACATAGCTTTAGAAAAGCATTGTTCTTTAAAAAAAAAACAACAACAACAACAACAAAAAAAACCCTGCATTTTTCCCAGCTACCATGTAATTTGTGAGATGCATTTTTAAATGTTCTGCAGCAGCAGCGGGCTTCATCAGTCAGATGATACCGATAGATAATTCACCAAACCGTCACATGATCTTCCATCACTCTAAAAGACGCAAATATATTGCCACAAGCTTTGGGAATAATGGGTGCACCTGTTTACGGTGTCACCTCTGTTTGCTAATTGTCTCCTTGAGCTACATTTTACTTCTAATGCATTTATTTTTGACAGGCAGTGTCTATTTAGAAATCACATTACTTCAAGTGCAATTGTTCTTTTGTCTATCAAGTAAATGAAGTGTTGTTATACAGATTTCAGGTTCTGATTAGTAAAGTATCAGAGCCCCAAAAAGGTCAATCAGTTATTTACCTGAGGTAATAGAAGGATGACAGACATTTTGAATATTCTTCAGTTCATACTATAGGCCATAGCATCATAATTACTCAACTCAGCTTAACTTCAATATATATTCCAGGGGTTGGCAGGCTAAAAAGGTGCACTCTGGGAACATGCCTAGAGGTCTGTAACCACGAAGAATTATAGGCAGGTGGGTCTTATGTTTTCACACATAGTTGTCACCAAATCAAACACATAGGCCCTGGACATTCCACCAATTGTGGTCAAATGAGTCGGGGTGGCAGGGGTGGGATGTGCACCTATCTGATGACTTGGATGAATTCTCCTTAAAAATAGGTATTTTTAAATGATTTTTCAAATCATGTTTCTCTCCAGTTCTGATTGATGAGTTAGTTCAGAGGGATATAAAGGTGATCACAACCAAAGCAAAAACCCAACAACGACTGTGAAAAAATAAACAGTGCCGTCCCTGAAAACTGGAACCAGCTAGAAGCAGGACCGCCCTTGGCTTCTGTTCGGGTGCAACATGGGCGCCAGCTGCCTCCAGGAATGGCAGTGTAAAGTCCGCACCCACAGACACTGGGCTGTGGCATCTTCGTTTGCACAAGCAGAGGCTGGGGACGAACCTAGCACAAACACAGGCCAGGAGCCAAATTTAGACAGGCATGAACACACTCAGGTTTAATAACCAGAAAATATTCATAGTTGGAGGAAGAACGTAACCTGAACACCAGCGCGCTTCCTGGTGTTCAGACCCAAATGTTGCAATCTCAAGTACCCTCAAATTATTCCTATAGATAATCCACCTGACTTACTGCCTTAAAAGCCACCCCAACCATGAATCATAAAGACAGTTCTATATTTAGGAATCACTTCTCTATTAAGTGGATCATCTTCAGTGTCTTTTTCATTCCTCCTGATCTCTCCATCCACAAATTGTGAGATTCTCTCCTGCTCACTGCCTGAGCAGTGAGGTAACTCTCCCTCCACATCCCACACCATGAAATTATCCCTGGTGCAAATTCCAGTTGAGTACCAGCCCAGTGACCACTGTCTCCACCAAGCTCCGCTCACCCCAAGCCTCTCACTGAGTCCTCATGCTCAATCTGCTCCTCTCTGGACACTCACCTCTCGTATACGTGTGTGCAGGGTAGCCGCCCCAGGCAGGGGGCAGGGCTCCTGCGGAGTGTCAGGGACCACCACTACTCAATACACTCACCCAAAGAAAGACACACAGAAAGCCACGCTTGCCTTAAGTCACATTCTAAATTGGCTCCCTGGAGCCTTCCCCTACCTTGTTCACTAAAGACCGCCAGTGTTTCCTCAGCGTTTAGCATATGCTATGTAACCTGAGCGGGACTTGCATTGTATCACTAGTTGTTTTTCCAAAGTGTTTTCCCATCAGGACCATAATTATATGCAAACTACTTGACTTAGAACCATGCGCAAACAGGTTTTCCACATTCACTAAGATTATTCCACTACCTAAAAGCAAGAAAAGGGGAAGACACATGGATCCTTTCTTGGGGACCCTAAGGCCAGCGAGACTGGGGAGTGCCGGCTTACAGAAGCTCAGACCATGCTCAACAAGTAAAACCCCTAAGACATCTTCCACTGAAGCGGCGAGGAAGGTCCGCTCCATTCTGCAATTTATTTCAACTCTTAAGCACTCTAATCATGGGAAGTACTTTTTGCTTTTTAAACAGCCTGCTTGTTTTTACAGGTCAAGAGCATAAATAAAACAGTCAAGTTGAAAACTTGGAAAGCTCATTTGTAGAAGAAGGAAGTTGTTATAGATCGTCCATTTGTTCAGATACCAGGTAGTCCTCAGGAGGTAGCTTTGCCCTATACAAGCGACAGGTCTCTAGACAGCCAGCACTCCTGGGGAGGGTCAAGAAGCACCCTATCGTCTTGTCTTGAGGGAATGCCTCTTGGGGAAAGAATAGGGAGTTGTCAAAACCACACCAGGACTAAACCCTTATATATGTAAAGTTTTAATTCAAATTAACATCCAAGCCAAATATTAAATAGTGATGGGATGAGAGGTGGACTAATAGCGCCGACCACAGATTCATGGCTGAGCTCTGATTGGGTGGTCCTGCAATAGTAAGAATCCTGAAATTTACTAACAATGAAATGTACCCATGTCACCACTAAAGTGGGTCCTGATGAGTGAAATTAAGTGTCTACCAATTACAATGAAGGATCTAAACACTAGTAGATCATTTCTCCATTGCAAAGGATCTCCGGAAAATGAGAAGCCCTGAAGTCAATATATTTAATATGTTTAATATCTTTGGCAGGAGGGAAGGATGAGAGGGGGAGAGAAAGGGAGGGAGGTGGGGGGAGGAAGATGGAAGAAAAGAAAATCACTATCCGTTTTTTCCATATGAGAAATCATATACATGTGCCTCCTGCCAGGAACAGAGATCATAGACAAATAAGCTGTATTCATTTGAGGACCTCTCTCTCTCTCTCTCTCTCTCTCTCTCTCTCTCTCTCTCACACACACACACACACACACACACACACTCAATTGCTGATAGGCTGAAGAAGAAAACGAGACTCACAAAGCACTGTGAAGACTCACTATCAGTACCAGGGTCATTGGAGCAGAGAGAAAGAACTAGAGTAAGAAAGGGTCCAACAGAGGAAAAAATCGCTGGGACAACTTCAAGAACTGGGGATACTCCCTGTGTCTGAAGGCAGACAGGAAGTCGGGAGATGCCTGGAGCCGCACCCACAGAGGACAGGACGGAGTGTGCCGTGAACAGCAGAGGCTAACGCCAGAGAAGGAGTTGGCCCCTGCCTCCCACAATGCCAGGCAGGAGATGCAAAGATGGACAGGGTTGGTGGCAGCTCAACACCACAATAAGACACCAGACCACATTTTCACTGCTACCTTTGCTCTATTTTTCCTTTATTCTGCGTGTGCTGGAAGAGTATCCCCCCCCTTTTCTTTTTATCAAACATTCCTAATGTAGTGATAAAATGAGGAAGAATGAAAGATTATTATAAAACAGGACTTTTATGGCTAGTGTCTATGGAACAGTCACACTGTTACATATATTTTCTCTAAGTAATCAGGAATGTATTGGTATTTTGAAATTATGTATCTCTAATAACACAAAAGTACTTAAGAACAGAAATAGACAGTAATGGAAAATGCAGTCAACTGTTGACAACATATAGAATTTCTGAAAATAATTTGCAGAGAACAGCACAGCAGATGAGTCAAAATTTTCACAAAAATATTTCTTGCCTCCGATAGTCCAATGTAATTCATTTTCTATCTCTGTTCATTAATCATTGTTAAAATTAGTGATCCATTTCTTCCACTCTGCCATCTGCACTCAGCTTCGTAACAAACATGACACCTTCCTGCATAATAAAACCTGACAACTACTAGGATGCATTTCCAAATAGCTTTCTGCATATTTGCACCTCTATAACAGATTCCGTTGTCAGACAAAAGTGGATTATTTAACCAGAGTTCTTTCTTTATCAATTCTGAACACAGATGTGTGTGAGTGCGTATGTGTGTGTTAAAATGTGATCAAGAAAAAAATCCGTTAATTTTAATTAAAATGCATTCTTCCTGCCTTAAGTAGAAGGTATTTTAAATCCAAGTTCTGCCAGCCAATATCACTCACCAGAAGCACAGTTGGGAGTATTATGCTTGATATATGAAGTTTACGTAAATAATTCGTGGCTTCATCTTGTAAACTTTTCTAATAAAAATGATCTTGACATTCCAACCTCCTTAAAAAAATTTTCATTTTAATATCCTGCTCTATTTTGTTTTTCAGTCTTTGATCACAGAATTTCAAATAAATATTTTTAGGGAAAGACAAAACAATCAAGGAGCCGAGAGATACAGACGAGAACACCAATGAATAATTAAACACATGCCAACCGTTCCCTTGAGGAAGCCACCACTGGGCCCAAACCACAGGGAAGAATTCTTGGTCTTTCTGAATGACAGGCCACATGGTGCCAATCATTCTGACCGTGATGGGGATGGAGATGAGAAGCTACCTTGGCCGGGCGGTGGCTCACACCTGTAATCCCAGCACCTTAGGAGGCTGATGCGGGAGGACCGCTAGAGCCCAGGTGTTCGAGACCAACCTGGGCAACATAGCAAGACCCTGTCTCAACAAAAAATTTAAAAATTAGCCAGGTATAGAGGCTTGTAACTGTAGTCTCAGCTACTCAGGAGGCTGAGATGGGAGGAACGCTGGAGCCCACAAGTTCAAGGCTGCAGTGAGCTGTGATTGTGCCACTGCACTCCAGCCTGGGCAACAGAGCAAGACTCTGTCTCTAAAAACATTTAGCCAGCCATGTTGGTATGTACCTGTAGTTCTAGCTATGTGGGAGGCTGAGGCAAGAGGATCTCATGAGCCCAGGAGATTGAGGCTGCAGTGAACCATGATCGCACCATTGCACTCCAGCCTGGATGACAGACCAAGGCCCTATCTCTCAAAAAATAAGAAAAAAACAATTGGGACCTTCTTCTTAGCCTTTGACAGAGCAGTCTCTTAGGAAGAAAATCTACGAGCTCTGAAGAAGAGTGCCCACTTGATTGGCAGGGCAGACCTGTGTCCCTACGACCGGCCTGGACTGAGTGGGAGATGACAAGGTGACACCAGCTGGAACCATGATGAAAAAGGGCAGCTTGTATATCTCCACTAACCTGCCCAGTCCCAACCTGTCTCCCCTCACTGCCCTTTCCTCTAAATATGGCAAGCTCTGAGCAGGGACCACATACCATTCAGCCCCTTCCTGAGTGCGTCTCCCCAGCACCTGCCCAGCTCTATGCAAAGGGAGGTGCGGGTGGACGAGGTGCCTTGAACACACTCAGCCCTTAAGGAGGGTGCCACACAGCAGGACAGACAGGAGATGTGCAGATGTCTCTAAACCAGGATGGAGTGACAGATGCTCTGACGAAGAGAGACCTGTAGAAGGAAAAGTCCCTCCTGACGTGCAGGAGTGGGAGGCTGGAGGGGCACGTGGGGGAAGGTGCAGAAATCAGGCAGCATCTACGCTGATCAAGACATCAACCAGCAAAGTTGAAGAGGGCTGGGCTCCTGGCAGCAGCAGAGCCTGGCAGAGCATTTGGGAAATGTTTGGGCTGGACCGAGGGACTAAAGACACGACCGGGGCTGGAGCTGCCGTTCCCCTGTCTTCAAGGGACATGAAGTCAGGGGGCACAAGCGGGAGACTGAAGACCCAACAAATCACATGCAAAGTAAAAGGCAGCAGCTCGAGGAAGGCAGAGGTCTATAACAAACTGCACTTTCTTTGAAATTAAACAAATGGCTGCTAGATCAGTGGTGGCCAATGAATCTCTCTCTCTCTCTCTCTCTCTCTCTCTGTCTCTCTCTCTCTCACACACACACACACACACACACACACACACACACACACGACTATTGACAGAGCCGAACTTTTTGTTTAATCCCCCCGGTTTATCTTTCTCTGTCCTCACAGCCTGGTGTGGAGCTTGGAGCGGATCCCCTAACTAAGCCTGATTAGAATGAGAACAGTCAAAAGACAAACTTTGCAAAAATCAAGGTTTAAAATAGAAATAGCAACTGACCCTCAGCTGCACTGCTGCCGGCTGGGACAGTGACAATAGCGACTCTTTTGTTAAACTTCCCTGTGAGACGTGCTCACCAGACTGGGGTGGGTATGTGTGTCTGTCTGTCTCTTATATGAGAAAGTGGGAGAAAGGTTTTAAAATAGCCTTGGCTTCAAACAAAAATTAATCGCTTATTACCATTCACCCCTTAGCAGCCAAAACGTCTGTTGATTCATTTAACATATACAAAATCCGAAGCTTTCCTATAAATATTTCAGAACTTGAAATCTTCCATTTTGTCTCTGGCCCTGAACGATCACACACACACATGCATGCACACGAATACACACACACAGACACACATGCAGAGGCACAACTGAGGAAGGGAGCCTGCGGGGATTGGGGGGGGGTGTGAAACCCCTCTCCTCCAGCATTGTCTCCCAGCCACCCGGCTCCTCCAGCCTGGAGTTCCCTCTTCCCTTCACATGTCTGCATCCTGACACATTCAATTTCAGGTTATCAGCACATCTGAATTATAGAATACTGATGGGGATAGAGGGCAGGCCTCTCCGGGCTGATTAGCACCATTTAAGAAAGCTTTCACCAGCCAGCTTCATTGGCTGGGAGAGCCACCATGGTGGGTGGCCTTTCTGTATTAGAAGTCAACACAGAGCTGTCTCATTTGAATTAAATATGGACAAAAAGAAAGATCTGATTATGCTTATTCATAGCTAACCTTTCAAGTTCACCAGGCTGCCAAACTTGGAAGTGAAAACTGAAAGTTCCTTTCCTGTTGCTTGATTTCTTATTTTCTCCTGCAGTTTTTCAGTGTAGTCTGAAGTGTTTGTGTGTGTGTGTGTGTGTGTGTGTGTGTGTGTGTGTGTTTAAATTTCAACCTAGCCTACTCTGGGAGTTTCTTTCTAGAAAGATGCGTCAGGAGAGATTCAAGGAAAAGCTTTCAACTTAGAGTTAGAAAACAATGGAAACTCAGGGTCTGATTTTAACCCATAAATGTGTGGAATACACACACGCACGCACACACACTCACAACTTACTTCTTGCAGCAGAATGAGTAGCTGAAAATCTGATTTGTGTAAATGAATTTTTGACTTGGCACTGAGTGGAGCAGTGATTCAAAACAGGCCAAAATGCACAGAAGATTGGGAAAGCCAAGCTGCGAATGATACCGCCTTTCATAGTAGCATTACCTTTACATTGTCACTTTCACAGACACACGCACACCCCATTATTTTTAATTTCCATCCTTCCTCAGCAATGGGCAGCTCCTTCAACACTCAGTTAATAAAAGGAGCTGGTCGGAATGATGGTCCCTGGGAGGTGCCAGGGAATCTGGTCCCAGTGGGTTCTGCCGCCAGCTCCATGGGTGATGGCATCGAAGCGTGGCTTCTGCAGGGCTCTGGGTTCCAGAATCCAAGACAGGGCAGGGACCCAGTAAATGCTTTCCAAAATCATTATGCTAGAGACCAGCCCTGGCACCCACAGAAGCAGCCAAAGTTCTGGTCCCTTTCAGTTCAGTTTAACAAATATTTATTGAGCATGTACTATTTGCTGTGCGCTGTGCTACATCCCGGGGTCTCACAGAGGAGCTGCGGCATGCTGCTCCCACCAGTCAGCCCTCCTCCCACTTCCTCCTTGGGGCTCACTGCCTTTGCCAGCCTAGGGGACATCAGGACATCCTCCCTCATGCCTGTCCATGCTGTGGAGTTCTCTGTTCCCCCAAACTTCCCATCCCTGAGCACCCACGCCTGACAGTCTTGGTGCCCTAGGACCCCTGCCTTGCACAGGTCATTCTTAGGAGAGTTGGCCTTGGCTCTCCATTTATGCTGCAAATTTCATGAGGGCAGAAATTATATCTCATCCTCCTTGGAGGCATCCTCAGAAAATCCCAAATATTAAGGCAACCAGCCCCCACCAGCCACTGGGACACAAACAAGGAGGCAGTGTGAGCATGGCAGAGTCAGGCAGTCCCTGCCTAAGGGTGATGTCCCCCTATGTCCCCACCACTGTAGGGAGGTGACACTGTTGCCCCTCACTCTCCATCAATGACCCAGGTCCCTCTGAGCATCTGGCAACCAAGAGCTTGAGGATGCCACAGCGCTCCATGAACACCAGCAAGACAAGTCCATGTTGCATCTCCAAGCCCACAACCACGGATGAGCCCTTCCCTCCTGGGGCAGCACACTCAGGGGCAGCAGCATAGCTGAGTTCAGGAAGCACAAGGCTGCCTTGCTGCCCCTCTGTCAGTCCCCAGAACCTGCAGCCTTGAAATACAGGAGCAAAGCCTGCTGCCAGGCACCAAGGAACGTGGCCTCTGAATCACCACAAGCCCCATGCTTTGACCCATGCCTCAGCCCAAAGTTACAAGGCACAAGCGCTTCTGTCATGTGGATGCCTCAGGGAAACTCAGTGGTACAGCTCTACAACTGTCCCTTCCCACCTGCACCTGGAGGACCTGTGTCCTGGGCAGCCACCATGGAAAAGAAAGAAGAGAGAACGATGAGGAGACCAGCCAGGCAGGCTCAGCCGCTCACCTGGGGGCACCTGCCGACGGAGGAGCACCAGGCTCTGTGTTCTTATTTGTCTTTTATGGGTTGGTGGAGTTTTTCTTTGATGAAACACCACCATCGCCACCTAAACCAAACCCGTATTTCTGAAAGGGGCAAACTAGATTTCTCATCACTAGCTTTGAACCTGCAGACCTCCCATGGTGCCAGTAATTGCATTGCCAATGAGACGCAGAAGTGCGCCCACCAGCAGCCTGAGATGTGAAGGGGGGTGGAAATCCTCTCAATAAAACACTCACCAGGACGGGTCAGCCATGCTTCTGCCGGGTGCAGGAGCCCTCCCCAGGTAATGGCCAAGGAGGTTCAGGAAACACCAGCCACCCTCACCCTGCTCCACACCTCAGCCATCCGCAGCCCTTCTTCACGGTTCCGACCATAACTTTGTGCCATCCAGACTTTTATTTACTTAATACTTTTTCTAAAAATTAACTTTAAATCAACTCACTTTTTTTTTTTTTGACAGGGTACCTCTCTGTTGCCCAGGCTGGAGTGCAGTGGTGCGATCATAGCTCACTGGCGCTTTGAACCCTTGGGTTCAAATGATCCTCCCACCTTAGCCTTCTGAGTAGCTGGGATCACAGGCATGCACCACCACACCTGGCTAATTTTTAAATGTTTTGAGAGACAAGGTCTTGCTATGGTGCCCAGATTGGTCTCAAACTTCTGGGCTCAAGCTATCCTCCCACCTCAGCCTCCCAAAGAGCTGAGCCATAGCGCCTACAGGCATAAGCCACCACATCTACTCTTTTTTTTTTCTTTTTATAACTTAGCCTCACCTTAAGCAATAGCAGCTGTAAAACACACAGTGTAATGTGCTAGTTATATTTTTCTAATAGGTCTTTAAGTACCCAATAATCTATGTATCATGCAAAATACTCTCACACAGTGGGAGCCACATTTGCAGAGAGCTCAACAGGTGCAGCTGAGCCTGTGGAGTCCATGGGATGGGCCAGGGGGTCTGAAGCATGAAGGTCTTGGTCTCCTTATTTCTAGGAGCAGGACTGGGTTTGGGGCCAATGAAGGCCATGCCCACACATCTGCCTGTGCCTGCTCCTCCTGCTCCGGGGGCTGAAGCCTCTGCAGGTTTGCTAGGCTCTACCAAGTATGCTGGCCATAGCTGATGCCTGGGTCATAACTTCCTAGCAGAAGGCCATCACCCTGTCACTTTCCAACCTAAAGAAGGCTTCTCAGTGGCAGCACAGCGGGTGGCTAACGAATTTCCTTCTGACTCCATCCTGAACTCACCAAGAGTGTCACTGCCAAGAAAGCTCTTCCTGAGAATTGCCAATGGCCAACATGCAATGGAGGCTGGCCTTGGGCTTGAACCACCAACCCTTCTCTGCAGCATCTCACTATAGTCACACAGCTGTGGCTTCTGCCCAAAAGCACTCCAGCAGAAGCTCTGCAGTGAGTAGGAGAATCCTCTTCTCCTACCCAGCAAACTCTAAAAAGACGACTCTAATGACTCCACAAATTGTAGATATTTCAGAACAACTGCTGTAACGTTCCCCAACCTGAACAAGGAAATACCTAATGCCCCGAAGGAGGCAGGACTCAAAAGTCAAAGAACAGACATTTTACATTGACCTGAATTCAAGTCTAAAATAAATACACTTTAGACATCAGAATCACCTCTACATTTTTCAAGATCTTAATGATCAAGTGGTAAACTTGTAAAAAAAAAAAAAAAAAAAAAAAGAAAGAAAAAAAGAAAAGAAAACCCAATAAATAATCTCTAAAAAAGGCAGAAGAGAGAAGCATCTAATGCCCAGGCATGGTGGCTCACACCTGTAATCCCAGCACTTTGGGAGGCCAAGGCAGCTGGATCACTTAAGATGAGGAGTTCGAGACCAGCCTGGCCAACATGGTGAAACTTCATCTCTACTAAAAATACAAAACAATTAGCCAGGCATGGTGGTGGGTGCCTGCATTCCCAGCTACAGGGGAACCTGAGACAATAGAATTGCTGAACCCAGGAGGTGGAAGTTGCAGTGAGCCAAGATCGTTCCACTGCACTCCAGCCTAGGAGACAGAGCAAGATTCTGTCTCAAAAAAAAAAAAAGAAAAGAAAGAAGCACCCAATGACCACCTATCTGTTCTTTCACATTTTAAACAAACAATTAGGCTTACAGGATGGGTCTATAGGCTTGTAGCATGGCCTCTGGGACACCAAGACGACAGATGACGGAAAGTTCTGGAGGATGGGATTAGTCTTCTAGCCTTGGAAAAGCCACTGCCATTTTATAGCCCCTATAGCAGTGGCTGTGAGACCTCAGTATGCATCAGAGTCACCTAGAGGGCTTGTTAAAACACGAACTGCTAGGCCCAACTCACAGCGTTTCTGATTAGATGGGTCTTGGGTGGGGCCTGGGATCTGCATTTCTAATAAGCTCCCTGGAGATGTCCAGCTGTTGCACCAAGACCACAGTCCTAGTTCATCTGAGGACCCGCTGCTGCATTGTTTTTTCTATAAGGGAAAGACAGCATTCATCTCTGCTCCCCGATGTATCCCTTTGGTAATGTGAACTTTTGATCATCAGAAGAGTGTGAGGTCTTTTCTCTTTAAAGTGTAATCACCCATATATGAAAGCATCAGAATATAAATGACGCAGAAAAAGCAAAAACCTTGGATGCCAGTTCCTGTTCTATGCAAAATCGCTACCCTCTCCCCACCCTCAACTGCAAACAAAATGAAAATGGAGGGGTTGAGTCGCTACAAGCTTCTCTTAGATTTAACCTCAGAGAGAGGAGTCTCGCTCTGTCTCCAGGCTGGAGTTCAGTGGCACGACCTCAGCTCACTGCAACCTCTGCCTGCCAGGTTCAAGCGATTCTCCTGCCTCAGCCTCCCACATAGCTGGGACTACAGGTGCAGGCCACCACGCCCAGCTAATTTTTGTATTTTTTTTTAATAGAGACAGGGTTTCACCATATTGGCCAGGATGGTCTAAATCTTTTGATATCATGATCCACCTGCCTCGGCCTCCCAAAGTGCTGGGATTACAGGCGTGAAGCACTGCACCTGGCCGAAATTTATTATATTTTTAATGCTATACTTATTTGAATGCAATAATAAAAAAATAAAAATTTTTTGCTGGGCACAGTGCCTCATGCCTGTAATCCCAGCACTTTGGAAGGCCAAGGCGGGTGGATCACTTGAGGTCAGGAGCTCGAGACCAGCCTGGCCAACATGGTGAAACCCTGTCTCTACTAAAAATATAAAAATTGGCCAGGCATGGTGGTGCACACCTGTAATTCCAGCTACTCAGGAGGCTGAGGCGGGACAATTGCTTGAACGTGGGAGGCAGAGGTTGCGGTGAGCTGAGGTCATGCCACTGCACTCCAGCCTAGGTGACAGAGCCAGACTCTATCTCAAAAATAAAAAAAAAAATAAAAATTTTTGATGACTACATAGGACTTATGTACTTAAGAACTAATCAGACAAATATACATATTTGTAAAACATTCATCTATCAAACGGTACCAATTGGTAGAGATGACCAAGGTGCTCGCTGATGAGGAATGGTGGTGATAAAGCACTCTTTGATAACACATTTAACATACTTTCCCTTTCTACGCCAGAGGCATTTTCAAGTATCTATGAGACAGGAAACAACTATACATTATACAACTATATAATCAACATTTTTTTGGCCAGAAAAATACCCAGAAACACCCCAGGATGAGAGCATGCCTTTTTTAGGTTAAACCTCAAGATCCTGGGCTGTGCCTGGTTATCTGTGAAGCTCCTACTTCTCAAGTTGAAGAGGAGGATGGAGCTAGTTTCAGCTTTAACGTCCCTGCTGTCACCAGAGTCGTTGGAAGTGGCCTGGAGGTGAATTGGTTTTGTAGGTTGTGTATCAACACCATCATGGTTAGCATATTTGCAGCCACCAGTGACGTCTCCATGGCCAACTACTTCCATTTAAACACAAAATGGGCTAACACCGTATTCTCAGATGTAAGGATCATGGCTGAAATG
Organism: Cacajao melanocephalus; assembly: GCA_963573385.1. Classification (NCBI taxonomy): domain Eukaryota; kingdom Metazoa; phylum Chordata; class Mammalia; order Primates; family Pitheciidae; genus Cacajao; species Cacajao melanocephalus. The sequence goes on from CAUYLG010033773.1 coordinate 129,873, forward strand.
GCAGCCAGTGGAGAACCAACAGCTCAGGATAGCTCCACATGGCATGCACAGACTCCCGTGAGGACCAAAGAGGGGACCCCAGGAAGGAGGCCGGTAACAACCTGTCCCGCTGCCCTAGTTCTGCAGAGTCCATAAACCCTAGTGACAAGAGAGCTTGCTCTGTGTGCTCAAGGTTGACCAGGTCAAAGACAGCAATCAGAAAGGACTTACACTTAACTTCAGCGATCTGGGCTTCAGAGTTTGAACAAAGAGGAAACAAGTTCCCATCCAGACTCTTACAGTGAGTAGCGCCTCCGGTTGCAACGAGTCCACCCCGGAGCAGCATCAGCTCACTGTCACTGACAGTATGCTGGCCTTGCAGTGACCACCTGCCCTCCCAGAGCTTCAGCCCCTCCCAGGAGGCAGACCAGCAACGGCATTCAGGGTCCCAGTATTCTCCAACACCGCGCTGTTTAGTTCTTCCCTGTAAACAGAGTCAACCCAAAGCTGGTCAGCTGCTAGCCACATGGTGATAATGAGCCCAGGAGCCTGGAGTTCACTATTATTTCTGATTTACTCTCTTCCTGATCTTTCATTTTATCAGCAAAACATCCTCTTGGCAATGGTTATTAAGCTAAAACTTAAATAAAAAGAAATGTAACAGAGAGTTTCCAAAAGGCACGGCGTATGAAAGGAAAATATTCAGACCCCAGACTTGGCCTTGACCTTTTACTGTCTTTTAACATTAAACATTTGCCCCACCTTCGAAAAGATAAATGTGGCTTTTGATGACAGCCAATGTTATCTGAGGATTAAAATAGCCCTCTTGCAGTGCTCAACATTAAAGTCTTCCGCATTTGCAAAATTGCAAACAGATGCAACTCAAGTACCTGCAAATAATCTGCCAAGACCAATTTCAAAAGGGAGATTTCAAAATATGTGGAAGTCATTAGGACATGTATTATTTTTGCAATGAATAGGCGCCAGGAGTGTCTCAAGGAGCAGATGGGTGCTACTTTGTTTATAAAAGATCAACAGAATATTCGGCTGTAAATGAAGACATATAAGCTATATGAAACAATTATGGTAAAATGGCGAACATTTCAAAGCTAATTGTAATGGTCTTTTAAGATCTGAATTCCTCATTTCTTACTGCATGCTAAAATATCATTTTAGTTTTGGATCTTGATTGATATAATTACCAAAATGACAGAAAATTAAAGTAAATGCTGTCAGTTTTACTGTTGTAAATGTTGTCAGTTTATCACTTGTTTACAGTTGCACCAATACTGATAAATGAATATTTTTCAACATGAATAAAAAATGTGACCTCCGTCTCCCGGAAATCTTCAAAGAGGACAGCCCCAAACGTTAAGAACCCAAGCAGACAGAGTGAACCTCAAGCTGCATTATAACAGAATCCCAAATAGCCTCTCTCTTCCACAGGCCCGGCTTCAGGGAACTCCTGTTGCTAATAAAAATCTCCACGATACGACAGAAGGAAACAGAACCAGCCACCACTCGCCCTCACCCCAGTCTTTCTGGACGCCTGTGTCACCACTCAAGCAGGACTGAGTTAAGCCCCTATTCTATTTTCCTGTTTTATATTGGTAATCATGTGAATTAGATAATTACTCATGGAAAATGTGATTAAACATACGTCTCCATTGCCAATACCGAATCATGAAGAAAGGGCATTTCTGCGAATTGCTTTTAACATAAATAGCAAACTGGGCTCGTAAAAAAATGTCCAATTAGGCCAATACCTAATGATGGATGGGCTGATCCCATGACTTGCACAGATGCAAATTGCACGCAGGAAAAATGAGGAATCGCATAAGATGTCTTGGATCTCCATTTCCACACAAAAGACTTTTTGCCCAGGATGCTTTCAGAATTTCATGAACTCCTACGAAGTTGAGTCTCCTCTTTTTTCCTTTTTTCTACCCTTAAGTTTCTGTGGGGCCTTAAATTCTGTGTGCTGCAGAAGGTCTCTCTCCACAGCTGTAAATTTAGGGGACATGGGGGAAAGAAGAAAAAAGAAGAGAGAAACTTGGGCTAAAGGCACGGGTCTGGAAGGAGGAGCAAGGGAGTCACAGAGGCTGCTGTCAGCTGCCCCCAGTGGTCTGCAGATGCAGAGGCCTCCTGGGGTCCAGCGCTCTTCCCCCACCCCAACGCCTCTCCATGCTAATCACCCCTGAGCACCAGAGCAGTTTCCAAGGAGGCTGTTGGCTTCAGCGTTTCCTTCCTCTCTTTCCTGAGTCACCAGCACCACTTTTCCGTAAATCTTTAAACCAAGCGCACATATTCTCCCATGACAGGGTCTACGCAGACGAAGACCTGCACCCTACAATCACTGATGAAATTTGTATTGACTCCAAAATCAAAAGTAATGAGAAGAAAATTGGTTCACAGTCTGACCCGACCGTTCCAGACCGCTGTATTGAAGTTGCAGAAAGACATTTTTTTTATTGTCTCCAGATTTCAATTAATGACATCGAGCCACCCCATCCTGGCATTATCAGTTTGAACAGAGGATCAGATCTAAGAAGTTTCACTAAATTAATTACTGTAATCGTATCCTGTATTTCTGGAAAACCTTCCTGTTTTATAAAGGGAAAAGATGCTTTTTACAAATTGAGGGACATGTGTGGTCCCCCAAACTGAATGCATCCACCTGAATCCGTGTTCTTTAGGCTCATGTGTGTGCTTCTTTGTAAAGTTTACATGCATGTAGATGTCCGCAATCGCAGGGTCATGAAATCCAAGCCCATCTCAGCTGCAACTATCTCCCTGCAAATATTTATTGTTGGGTTTTAGCACCCAAGCTAAAATTTCCTCTTCTCACCACCCCAAGCTCTCAAGCCATATGTTCCCACAAAATTAATAAGAGTAAACCCCACCAACAATCACCCTGAAAGCCACAAATAAGAGCCATCCTCTTTTGAATGAAGAAAAAAAAGAGGGGGTGGAAATAGATCCAGAGATACTATCATTGCCCCTATCTTGAGTAAAAATGCAAATTATGCCACACGGTGCTAAATTATTCTGGGATATTTCATAATGTGAATTAATACCCACTAGAGGCTAAGCCGAGATCATCAAACTCATTTCACATAAGACAACGAATTTAACCACCCGTGACTCAATGAGTGAGAAGTTAACATGATATCCAGAAACACTAACCACTCCAAGGTAGATTGTCTTTAAATAAAATAACCCATTTTAAGGACTTTTCAGCCCAGTGCTAACTTTTTCAGATTTCACCAGATGGCAGAACATTTAATGTTCAGGCTTTCGGCTCATCTGATGATGAAAATTATTTCTGTGGGGATCAGGATTTATCTAGTCACCATCTTCTATCAAGCCCAAGTAAAAATCCTGTTTCCCTAAAGTGAAACCACAGAAACAAAAGCACTTTGCTATTCCCAATCTCTGCACAATTGGGCTACCGACTCCTAGTTGGCTAAAACAAATGCCACATTTTCAGTTCACATTGAAGGGTCCACATTCCAGAGGAGGTTTGGATGATTTTCTTTTTTCAAACAAGAACAATCAAATTGAAGATAACTCTCTGGAAGAGAGTTAAAAAAAAAAAAATCAAAGATTCTCTACCCCAACGCCAAATGTATCCCTAATGCACTTGAACAATAAGGCGGGTTGTGTTTCTACCCTGGAAAAACACCGTGCATATGAATCCTAGGAATTTAGTATATCTGACAGTTTCTCTCAACCACCCATAACATTCTTTCCTGTCTCATTGGAGCTGGCAAAGGAGAATTCTGTAATTGAGTGGTACAGAACATGTGCCCTCCTTGCTAGAAGATGACAGATGGATTATAAAAACTTCAAAGAAGAGCATTCGGAGCACCAGGGGAGAGATAGTGGGTATTTGAACTCTCCGTCTTTACCCAGGAGACAATGGCATTCTGACATGGAGCATATATCAAGGAATGGTGTAACTAGATAGACATAATCTTTCTTTTCACTAAGTATTTAACATTCTGTTAGGAACAAGTTTCAGCCCGGCTAAAGTGCAACTCATCTTCATGCTAATCGTCATACTGCAATAGTGACACGGCCTGCACCACCCCCCCACTTTTGATTGTGGTTAAATCGGTCTTTTAGAAAACTGATTCTAATTTTTTTTTCTTAAAGAACAGGAACGGCTTCTGCTTTTGGAAGGAGAAAAAAAAAAGTAGAAATGAAGCATCGGGTTGGGATTAGCGTCTTTTCTGACTCACTAATCTGATGAGGCTTTTATTTGCGACGGCTTGTTCCCTTCCCTATGACTAAGGAAGGGCTCTCACACTTGGCTCACAGACCACATGCCACCAATTACCCATCTCGAAGTGCAGCCGTGACTCACCTGAGCCCGGCTGGTGCTGTCGGCGCCACCCCACATGTCCCCAGCAACCAAGCCTCCCCGAGACCCCTCCCGTCCACCCATCCAGCCAGGGCACACACAGACACAGCCCATGGGTGGGGAAGCAGGCACAGATTCTGAATGACACAGTCTCCTGCCTCCAGTCCCACATTTCAGCTGGGAAAAACAAATCAAAACAATGCAGAGACACAATTCACGAGCAATTCTTAAAATCCAAGCTGTGCATTGTTGGGCAGCAGAGGGGCTGCTGTCAACGCAGCCCTGATGACAGAACGTGTGTCCCTGGCCCCAAAATACTGCTCCACGCTGAAGCCCAAACTGCAATAAGACTCGCGTTGATATGATGAATTGTAAGCCAAAAAAAAACCTTAAATTTTCTATGTCTCTTAAAATTTTGATAGAGACATGAAATGGCTTATAGAATTCTAATTATAGCAACAGACTTCAAAAAATGTCTCAATGTCAGAGATTAGTGAATCAAAGGCACATTTTTAAAATCAATTTTTCCTTCTGAATATGAACAGTATTTATCATTCACAGTGCCCTCTGGAAACACCAGCTAGGATCCCTCTCCACATTTGACTCAGAGGGTCTCCCTATGTAAGGAGGCTGATGATCTGAAAGCTTCCAAGAGGTAAAGATTTGCCTAAAGGGTGATGGTTCCAACGGGAATGAGCACTGTGGGTGTGCGCTTCAGAAACTGATTCCAAATCTTCTCACCTCACTGCTGCCCATCATCATCACCATCACCATCACCGTCATCATCAGCATTTCAAAACATTCTCTACCTTCTTTAAAGCCCCACAAAATAAATGGAGTTAAAATTGAATTTGTTTTATGGGAATCACAGCCACTTTTTAAAATAATAAGATATGCCCTAAATATTCCTACAGTGAGGAATCTGTCCCTTCTGCCATTCCTATGGAGGCACAAAAAACGCTTTAGAGCTACCAAGCTCGTCTATCTGGGATCTGACGGAGAATCTACCGAGAATTAGGCCATGGATCTAATCTTGGTCTCCAACCCAGCTTGACACCTCAGCCACTCCATTATGCAGGCAAAGATTCCCATTTTAGTGGTACCTTTATGCTGGATTGCTGATAGCCCCAGGCACAGGTGTCTAATGTCCACGCCTACTCAAAAAAAAAAAAAAAAAAAGGTAGACACATGTCTCTCGGGCTATGGTATACAGGTGGGCAGAAAACACAATAAAAGACCCAGAGTCCGTTCTCATCACTAGGAATGCTGTTGACTGGAAGGAGATAAAGGATAAAGCCTCTTGCCTGATCTCAGGATATGCACCCCAGCCTTCCACCCTCCAGAGGTTTCTTCAGCTCCCCCTGAGGCACCAGATCCCCCTTGTGAGACTAGGAGTGTGGTCCCCAGCCAGCACCAGCCAGGGCCAACAATAATTTTAGCAAGCATTCCCTAAAGAGAATAGAAGGTATTTGTAAAAGTGGAAGATTTTTTTATTTTGGCCATTCTTGCAGGAGTAAGGTGGTATTGCATTGTGGTTTTGATTTGCATGTCCTTGATCATTAGTGATGTTGAGCATTTGTTTATATGTTTGTTGGCCATTTGTATATGTTCTTTTGAGAATCGTCTATTCATGTCCTTAACCCACTGTTTGTTGGGATTGTTTGTTTTCTTGCTAATTTGTTTGAGTTTGTTGTAGAGTTTGGATATTAGTCCTTTGTCACATGTATAGATTGTGAGGATTTTCTCCCACTCTGTGGGTTGTCTCTTTACTCTGCTGACCTTTTTGCTGTGCAAAAGCTCTTTAGTGTGTATATATACACAATGGAATACTACACATCCATAAAAAAGAATAAATTAATGGTATTCACAGCAACCTGGATGAGATTGGAGACTATTATTCTAAGTGAAGTAAATCAGGAATGGAAAAATCAAACATCATATGTTCTCACTCCTAAGTGGGAGCTAAACTATGAGAATGCAAAGGCATGAGAATGACACAGTGGACTTTGGAGACTAAAAGGGAAGGGGTAGGAAGGGGGTGAAGAATAAAAGACTATAAATTGGGTGCAGTGTATACTGCTCAGGAGATGGGTGCGCCAAAATCTCACAAATCACCGCTACTCATGTAACCAAACACCATCTGTTCCCCAAAAACCTATGGAAATAAAAAAAATTTTAAAACAAGTGGAAGAATTCACTATTTTTTTTTTAAATTTCAAGGCCACACGACGCCTTGAACAGGCAGCAACATGCTAAGGAGGCTGTCTTTAAAGGACCCTGGGGACCATCAGCAGAAAGACTGGTGAGTTCCTGCTCCCCCTTAACACGTTATAGAAAACGTCAGTGCTCTGACCAACGCAAAAGCCTGGCTCTTTTCCTAAGGCCATTTGCACCCACACCAACCAACCTGATAGGAATTGAGAGGGCATCTTGGGTTCCACCTGCGAACCATCATTTCATCATTGTCCACATTCATGTACTTGATGGGTGGCCCAAACAGCATCAGAAATGGTTTCTGATTAGCCCCAGAAAATGCAGACACACGGTCTTATGCAGAACCACACCTATCTGGAACGCAGACACTCAAGGGCACCCAAGGAGTGCTCTGTGATCAGGTGGCCTTGTGGCTTATTCCCCGCTGATGATAGGGAATCCTGAGTATCCACAGTGTTGCTGACTGCGGGGACAGAGGGAGGCAGCCAGACCCCCACATGTTCTCTGTAGACGGGGTCATGGGTCTCGAGTTTACAGAGACCTTAAACCTGAACCCTGCATAACATCATGGACAGGCTATATGTGCTTTGAAAACTCCTCAAAAATGAGGAAGCAATAATACCACTTTTTTAAAAAAGGAATTCTATTTTTTAAAAAAAGTACTTGACACTTGATATCTGTCCCCCTCAAACAAAAAACAAAAAATACAGGCATCAAAACAGTCATCATTGGAAAAATCAGCACTAACTTGGTCCTGGTGTATGTCACGCATTTATAGTGCCTTTTGAATCATACAGAGGGAGTGGTATAGACAGGAGAGAAATCAGAGTTGTCTTGGTGTTTAGAGAATCAAAGGGTCTTCCCATCCCTGTGTCTGCACATTACTCAGCTCTCAGACTCCAAAGCTCAACGACTCCTCTAAGTAGAAAAGTCGTGCCTCTCTTCATGCCCAGCCCTAGTGAGGTCCTGCTCTGCTTACTGGCCAAATCAATCAGCTTCACCAGCCACTTTCCCCAAGACCCTTGCAGACCCAACTTCAGCAAAAGGGCAGAAAGCGCTTCCTAGCAAAATACACGAGAGCCCTTCGACAGACAGACGATGCCAGAGAGACCTGCCCCAACACCCGAAATCACGCCAGCACTTACTCCATGCAGCTCAGTGCCCCGGGAGCTCAGCCTGTGTGTGTCACCGCAGTGTGACAAACCTTTAAATCACCCATTAATATATAAGTTCCCTGTAGATGAAACACAGACCTCGGCGTCAACAAGAGGGGAAAGGGTTAGGGTCTTTGAAGGAGGCCCGTACAAGAAAAGCCCTTTTTAAAAGTGCATTTTCATCTTTCTTTTTCACAGTGATCTTCTGCCATGGTGGAATGTAAACACCACAGGAATAGACAGAATCGTGAATTAAGGATTTGGACGCCTTGCTTTAGAAGTAATCTTCAAAGAATGCACATCCCAAACATCAGAGTCACACAACAAGGCTCCGAGCTGCTTGTGACTGCCTGGAGAACGGCACAGGTCACACCGATTATTACCAGTTGGGTCCTGAATTGCTTTTAAAAATCAATAGAAAACATGTTCTTACATCTCCTCTACTTGGCAAGAGGGCAGATTGAGGGAGTGCTGCCTTTGCCCAGAAAGAAATCATGTAAAGGATGTCCCCCCAAAGCATTCTCGACAGTGGGCAGGAATGGGAACTAGGTTTGCAAGGTCTCCCTCAGCTAGACGCTCTTCCGCTAGAGCCTGGTGGCTTCATGAATGTTCCCTTTGGTCCTCCACCTCCATTCCCCAAAAGGGCAACAGCTTGGCTGTAGCAACACAGCACGGTGGGAAAGAGAGGTTCTATGAGGCAGGGTGGGGGATTTCCACCTGAACTCAGCCACTTGCCCTGCATGTGGGCTTTTTGTGTTCCTTTGTTTGTTTTTTGTTTGGGGACAGGGTCTTGCTCTGTCGCCCAAGCTGGAGTGCAGTGGTACAATCAGGGCTCACTGCAGCCTTGAACTCCCAGGCTCAAGTGATCCTTTTTACAGGTGGTTTTTGGTAAGTCATTTGGTGCTCTGAGCCCCAGGTATTTTGTTTTGAAAATCAGACTGATGATCCCACCTCACAGGACTGCTGAAGATTCAGAAAAAAAAAAAATGCAGGGGAAGTTACCCATAAAACTCATGCCTCAGTGGCGTGTTAAAATCTCCTCATCATCCTCCCCTCCTCCTCCTCTTCCTAATATTAATATTAGTAATAGTAACTATATGGCAGCCATTCACTTCCAACCCTTTGGAAGCACAGTGCTAGGCACTGGATAAATAGTTGCTGAAAAATTTAAAAGACATTGAGTATTGTATCCACACAGATCATCTTCTTCAGGAAAACTCAAGCAAGGGTCTCCTCAAAACCCAAAAGCAAAAGTCATGAAATCCGCAGAATGTGCTTTTGTGAGCACAGAACCCAGAAGCATCCTTTAAGATTAAATCTGTATGAAAGGCACAAAAGTCAAATACTGAACAATGCATTAATTATGCACAACCAAAGATCTGGAGAAGGTTAAACCCCCGTTTGGCAGTAAGTGGAGTTCTTGCATTTGATATGAAATCTGCACACGGCAGCGACTTGTCCTTCCTCCTTAACGTCACCCAACTTTTGGGGGAGGGGTGCTAAAAAAACAAAAGGAAGGAATAGACACACTCAAGGGTGTTCCTTGTTAAAAGATGAAATCTAGTAGGCCTCAGAAATAATCACTCCTCAGAACAGCCGCTGGCCAAGGTCAAAAGCCAGACATACCTGAAACAGTATTAATAACATTTTGTCCCAATGGCTCCATTAGGGAGTTATGAAGAGTATTTCTAACTCATGTGGGATGGGCAGTTTATAAGATGAAAGGTTCGAAGCCTCTTTCCAATCACACATGCTCACTGCAGCTATACCTTTCAAGAACACCTCCCCAACTTCGCCAGATAGAAATCTGAAGATTCTGGCTGGGCACAGTGGCTCACCCTTGTAATCTCAGCACTTTGGGAGGTGGGGGCAGGCAGATTACTTAAAATCAGAAGTTTGAGACCAACCTGGCCAACACAGTGAAACTCCATCTCTACTAAAAATACAACAAATAAAAATAAAAAAATTAGCCGAGCATGGTGGCAGGTATTTATAATCCCAGCTCCTTAGGAGGCTGACACACGAGAATCACTTGGACCCAGGAGGCGGAGGTTGCAGTGAGCCGAGATTGTGCCACAGCACTCCAGCCTGGGTGACAGAGAAAGACTCTGTCTTGAAAGAAAGAAAGAAAAAGGAAGGAAGGAAGGAAGGAAGGAAGGGAGGGAGGGAGGGAGGGAGGGAGGGAGGGAGGGAGAGAGAAAGAGACAGGAAGAAGGAAAAAAATCTTTGAAGCTACAAGTTCTTAAAATCACAGATGAGGCTGTTGATGAATCATAGTCATTTCCTGTGGTCTTCTGCTACTTTCTATTGGTTTGAATTCAAACATTCAAACACAGAGATTCAGTGAACATGCTACATGTGGCTCTTTCATGAACAGGGCCATGTTGATTCTGTGCAGCTTTGACCTGTGGGGCTCCAGAAAAACCTCTCAGTGGGTTGAATTCAAAGAAACGATTTACGAGGACTTCTGTTACCGAGTCAGGCTTCCTGATGCTGCTGTCTGCACCGTAAGGTCACAGGGTCTCAGGAGATAAGGATCTACAATTGACTCTGTGATTGTGGCATGAAATACTCTCTGATTTGGTAAAAAGTCACTAAATGGGACAATCTGGAGAAAACCAAATAGGCCATAAGTAAGGTTTGCTAATGTTGAGAGTGAGACAGTGTCTGTCACGCAGACTGGAGTGCAATGTCTTGATCACGGCTCACCACAGCCTCAACCTCCTGAGTTTAAGCCATCCTCACACCTCAGTCTCCCAGGTAGCTGCAACTAGAGGTGTGTACCATGACACCAGCTATTTTTTTAAAATTTTTTGTAGAGACGGACCCTTGCAATGTTGCCCAGGCTGGTCTTGAACTCCTGGCTCCACTCCTAGGCTCAAGCCATCTTCCCACTTCCCAAAGTGCTGCGATTACAGGCATGATCCACCATGCCCAGCTGTGAATGTTTAAGCATGCCTCCAGGTGTGAGGTGTAACCCATCAGAGAAGAACTGGGAAGGGTTACCTGGACCAGTGTGGAGTCTGTGGACAACAGCACCCCTTGCAAAGCTGCCTCTCCAGCTGGGGCCTGACAAACATCCCTAATGATTCTTCAGCCTTCTCTTGGTCTTTTGCACACTTCCCCTGTGTTACAGACGGGGAAACAGATCCCACCGAGGTAATAAAGTGCCCAAGTGAATCACCAAGCAAATGCCAGGAACTGGGATTTCTGCCTCCCCGGTGTTTGGCTATGGACCGTCATCCGGCCTGCAATGGGGGCACATCGGGGGTGCCCTTGACTACATATCTTATTTTCATTCACACCATCAAACAGCTGGCGTTCCAGTTCATAGTGGAACAGGAAGCTGGAGACTTGAACACGCTGGGGAAGAAAGGTGGGAAGGCAGACATCCTCGAGGCAATGCCCAAACCCCAGTGGAAAGCTGGAAGAACCCAGTTCCATCCAGCCTTCTGGGGGGATGTGGGACTCCCTTCCTTCATCAGAGGCAAGTAACAATAGGTCATCACCAACAATCACGATGCCAAGGGATTTCTTAGTTGCTGTATCAAGGAACTCATTCATGTTGAGAATTTCACTCCCAAAATGTTCTGGCTTTGGATAATAGTTCCAAATCTCCCTAGTAGAGTCTTAGGGTCCTTATTTTAAAAATAATAATAAAAAAAAAAGTCAACTTTTTTATACATTGAATTGAAAAAGAAAAAAGCTAGCCTTGGCAACCAGCTAGATAGCAAATCGTCTTTAGCCCAAGAGGTCTATAAATCATGAACAATTCAACAGGAGATTATTCTAAATCTTTTCCAAGGACCCACACTCTTCATTCACTTCTGGTACTCATTAAGGTTTTATTACTTTCCTCACCCATCCCAAACCGCCCTCCCCCCAGGTGCCAGACCTCTCGTGGGGTGGGGACGGAAGCAGTGTGGACCTGGCAAGGCACTGGCACACTACGAGAAGAAAAAGAACGATTCTGCCCCCAAGGAGCTTGCAATCTCCTTGAGGACAAATATGTACATGGAGAAAGGATATTTCTATTTAACTCATAGAGTAAGGAAATAATATTGATAAAAGGAAGACATTTGATGCCGCAGCAGGATTCTATGAGACAGATAGGAGAAAATCGAGACTTCCTTCCCTCCCGGATTCCTTCCGTCTTTTATTTTTCTGCAGGAATTCTCGTGTGCTGTTGACTTGCGGGGAGAAAGATACAATCCCAACACTCTCAGGAAACTGATCCTTCAAGTTGCACAAGCACCGTAAGCCCCCCAAGATGGGAGTCACTGGGGCAACAGGGTGTGACATAGGTTTAAAATCCTTTTCCCCATCTGCAATCATCCTCTGTGATTCGAGTGTCTTGTTGAAGCCAGTGGGGTTACTCCACCTCACTCATCAGTCAGATGAGCGGCTCACTAATCAGGGGGCCAGGGCAGCATCTTCTCCCGTCTCCACGATGCCTCTGCCCAGGGACCCCCATCAAGCACTGCCAAAGACAAGAACGCAGAGCGACTAACAACTTTATCTGTGTTAATCAGGGCCCCACACAGCTGGCTCTCGGCGGCGACAGAGAACCCGACTCCAACGCTCCGTGCCCGACGTACTGATGGCAAGGGAGAGAGGCCTGCAGCAGGGACTGCATGGCCAACCTCAGACCAAGTGGCATGGGTGGGGACATAGCTTCAGAGAAAAGGCCTCCGAGGTCAAAAGCCAAGCCAGAACAAACACCCTTGGTTCATCCAGTTCCTATCATAACATGCACCCTTGATTAAGCCAGTGCTCCTACAAAGGGCGAACAACATGGCAATAACACGAATATATTTTCAATAGAGAGACAACCTTCTTTCTGCACTTCTATCACAGTGACCTCGTGGTGGGTTGGGAGAGAGTCACAGCTGTGACTTCCATCTCCAACAATGGAACAAAGGATGCGTCATGGGACAGTCTGTTTCATGACATGTCATTGTTCTCAAAGGGTCCAGGACACACTCCTAAATTTATATTTTTTTGTAGGAAAGTAGCATTCTTGCAAAACATATTTATTCATGGGCTGCCATTTGCAAGTTGCTGCTCTGGGTGCTGGGAGTAGAGACCTAGGGAGATTGTCGGGGGCCCTGGCTTTGGGGAGTCCAGCCCGGTGGAGGGAAGGAGATGGGTAAGCATGCAAACAATCAATAAAGTCAATAAAGATAAGCACTGTGCAGAAACAGAAAAGGACAAGACAGCAGGCTACCGGGATAGGATAGAAGAAGACAGGAATGGCCTCCCTGAAGATGTGCCTTGAGTCTGAGCGCTGAGCTGGGGTAGCCAGGTGAAGGGAGAGGATGAGAGGGTCCCAGGCAGAGGAAATAGCTGTGCCATGGCCCTCAGGTAGGATGGAGCCTATGTGTCTGAGGACCTGAAAGGAGACCAGTAAGGCTGTGCCTGGTAGCTGGGGCAGTACGAGTGGCAGATGGAGACAGCTAGGTGGACATGAGTTAGCTGGTCATAGCTCCATCCATTGACTTGAGCATATCAAAACCCTCCTTAAATGGACTTTTGTCTCCTAGCCAGGATGATGTCCTCAATTCTAGCTTCAGCCTATTCTGAATCTTTCTAATGTGCTCCACTGGTATTTCCCTAAAGGTAAGAAACAGCTGCCTCTTGGAAAAAAATTAAAAACCACTGGGCAACCCAAATGCTGCCCTCCTTGCAACTGCTCAGGTGGATCACATTGCCAACCCCCTTTCCTGGCCAGGTGCTGGTCAACATGTTAATTCGCCAGATCTCCCCTAGAGGGAAAAGCATCCAGAGGGTGCTAAAAATTTAAGAGGTAAGAAGCAAAGAGAGCTGGTGATGCAGTGGTCTGGAAGCCTTGTCCAAATGCAGGAAGGTGAGGCAAGCAGACATCTGAGTTTTAAAATTCTTCTGTAATTATGGCTTGAGTAGAGAAAATGCACATGAGTTCACAGGATGATAAATATTAGCATGCTTCTCCAAGTTCAAGTGAGTTGTCAATAAGACAATTAAAGCAGCATCAATAATATGCACTGTATGTTATTATCTGCTATTCTAAATCCCAGGCTTTTGTGATCCCTGGAAAACAAAGGAAGACAGGCAGCAGTGATACACATATTTTTTTTTTTTGCACAAGTGAGAGATGAAATTCTGCCTTAACGTAACAGCACAGCACCTGAGGGGTGGGGGGGGGGGGGCGCGGATCGTTCTTAAATACTCTGTGAAGAACTCGGGGTGAGGAGGGATGGGTTAGATGGAAAGGACCGTTACAATGGGAAATTAGCAATCCTGTGTCCAAAGCCAATCAATCACACCTATCACATGGCCCCAGTCAATAAGAGGCTGAATAAGTGCTAGCATTGACCTTAATCAACTGACAATCGGTACTCGGAAATCAGAAACTGTAGATTCTTCTAAGAAAAGAAGCAGCTAAGAAAAACTTTGCATAAAATTAACGAACAGGAATGAACATGGCCTTTAAGGGTGTATACACACACATATATTCATATATGTAAATATACAGGAAAAACTATATAGGATTGTGCTGAACTGGAATTTGGAATGAACTATCTCTTGAATACAAATTGCAACAGCAAAAGTTTTTCATTGTTCCCCAAGACAAAAACCTACACAATGCAATCTCTATACATCTGCAGAATCAAAAAATCATTTTCCGCTAAAAATAACTTGCAAAGCATTAAATGCATTGGAATGAGAGTAGATGTTAAAACTACTATTTGTTGACACTTTGTGATTTGGGATTGAACAGAGACGTTGTCTCCAAATTAATGAGCCAGACGTAATACAGCATTGTCAAAATATTGATTTTATTTTATCCTACCTATTGTTGAAACTCTTCTCTAAGTTAGGGAAAAATATAATTTTTTCATTAGTGTTATCATTTCTTATTATTACATTACTTGCTATTTATTATGGAAAAGGAATCTCGTGTCACTTTTCATGATTAATATAGAACAATCACATGGAAATTTGTGATAGAGACTAAAATAAAATACCAAATGTTTCCCAGACAATTCTTACTACAGACTGCAATATTTCTTAAGAGAGAAAAGAAGAACTGTTGGTTCAAATTTCATAATGCATGATACCTAAATATAGACCTCTATTATGTACTTGGGTAGCAATATTGTTCTAACTAATGTTTTAAAATTAGAATAATTATATTCATGCTTATATAGCTTACTTTAAAATAATCAAATTAATGAGTGGACCATTGCCAACATATATTCACGAAGTTGAACAGATAAAATTAGAAAAAAAAAAAAACTGTTTTCCAAGGTCTATTGCTTTATTCTTAAGAATTGTTTTTTTACAGTGTCTTAAAACATTTTTTTCTTTTAACTCATCATAGATTTTTGCTAAGAAGGAAGAAATATTTAAGCAACTTTTCCAAAAGTGTAATAAAAGTCAGGCATTTGTTTCCATCATTTTTCTATTGAGTCATTTACATTTTAATATTTTGCATCTAAGTTACGATGATGTGAAATACGATATGTATGCAGGACTCTTTGGAATGTTTACAGTTATTTAATGAAATTTACTTAATCATTTAAAACCAAATAATGAGAAAAAAAGTTCAGTATCCAAAGAGCCAGGACATGTTTCATTTTCTACCAAAAAAAAAATAAGAAGAATAAAATAAAAAAGTTAACATTGTAATAATTTAAGTAACAAATCGGAAGGCCAGGCATGAGATGTACTTTCAAGCTTGACATCAAAACCTCCATGTGGTCCTACATCTGGTTTTCCTGCCAACCTGTCCCTCTCTTGAAAGGGATAGGTCTTCATGATGAAGAGTTGGGGACGGGGAGTAAGAACCTCCTCAAATGGTCACATCCAAAGTAAAGTACAAATCCCTTGAGGGCAGGGACCCCACTTTGTGGAGTTTTCCTTGTCACAGATGGAAAGGGATGGAGGGAATTCGGAACACCACCACAGCAATGCTGTTGCGAAACTCAAGACGTAACCCCCACCCTTCAGACTGCATGAAGCACAACCGAATCTAACCCAACGCTGCCATACAAAAATAACTGTGAAGTCCTGGGACAGCCCCTGAAGCTAGGGGTGGCCGATCGGGAGGCAGAAGGGAGCCGGGCATCACAGAATCCCTTGTGAACCCCAACGGGAACTACCCTGTGAGACAGCGTGATCATTTTTGTCTTTGCAGCTAACTTTATTCACTTCTCTAAGTGCCTGGCACAGAGTAAATGTCTAGTAGATATTTGCCTAGGAAGAAGAATGGAAGGAAGGCAAGACGGAAGGGCCAGTTGGAAGAAAGATACTGACTTTGGATGGCAGGAGGGGGCATCAGGCAGAGAAGACCACAGTGGCCCATAGATGCCCTGCCATGGGAAGTACCCCTCAACAGGTGGTGCTCACAGCAAAGAGAGAGAGCAGCACTGGTTAGATGTCCCCCTCCCCATGCAAAGAAAGACAGCGCCACCAAGATCTTTCCAACCTCAGGGCTGTTGCATAGGCCATTCCCTCTGTCTGGAAATCTTCCTTCCCTTATTCTCTGCTGACTTCTTCTCACCCTGAGTCATCCCAGAGGACACTGCTGACCACCCAGGTGAAGAGGTGTCCCTACAGCCCTTGGTTCTCTCCCTTCCTAGTCTTTGTGGTCATGGTTCAAAAGGCGCCTATACTTCCATGTCTCTCTACAGCAGCAGGAACCACAGGGGTCAGGTCTGTGCCTGGCACAGAGCAGACACTCGGCAAAGATCTGCAGAGCCTGGTGACGCTGCCCAGAGCGCAGTGAGACAGAAGTAAGATAGGAAGCCCACTCCCCATGGGCTGTGCTAGTTTAACTCTTTCCATCCCTTTTTCACTCTAGCCACACGGCTGCTCCTTGGACAGACCTAACACAGTCCCGCCTCTGAGTTTGCCCTTCCCTTATCCTGGTGCGCCCTCATCCTGGCCTCCACCACCAAGTCCATTCCCAGATGTCAGCTTCTCAGTGAGGCTCCCTGCCTGCCTGGTATGACATTATAGTGCTCCCCCACCCCCACTCCCATCCTGATGTCTCCCCATTCCTTTCTTCATTTTTCTCCATAACACGTCACCATCTGATACACAATGTGTTGGAATTATTTGGGTTTTGTTTTTGTTTCTGATTTTGAGACAGGGTCTTGCTCTGCCACCCAGCCTCTGTCACTCACTGAACAATCACAGTTCACTGCAGCCTCGACCTTGCTTCAAGTGATCCTCCCACCTCAGCCTCCTGATTAGCTGGGACTACAAGCACGCACCACCATGCCCAGCTAATTTTTCATTCTTTGTAGAGATGGGGTCTCGCTATGCTGCCCAGGCTGATCTTGAACTCTTGGACTCCAGTGATCCTCCCACCTAAACCTCCCAAAGCGCTGGGATTACAGGCATGAGCTTCTGCCCCAGGCCTGAATTATTTGTTTATTGCCTGTTGCCTCCTACCAGAATGGAAGCTCCATGACAGCCCCGATTTGACTCTGTTGTTCACTGTTGTGTCTCCAGGACTTCAAACAGTTCCAAATCTCAAAGCCTCTCTAACAGGTGTTGCCCACAGCAATGTCCTTTCCAAGTCCTGTTCCCAGGTCGCTGAGCCAATTCCTACTGCCACACCTGCATTCTTGCCATTCCACCCACCAAACACTGTGCCCTTCACTTCCTGTTCATCTATTCAACAAATATTTAAGGACTGAGGCCTGAGTACCTAATACTTTGAGGAGACAGTCCATTAAGCCCCCCTTTCTGTATGGCCTGCTAGCAATGCTTCCCTCTCAGAGCCTGTTTAGCCCAGCTGCTCAGGGCTTCTTCCAGGCTGCCCCTGGAAAGCTAGATATTGTCTCTGGAGTGTTTCACGGGCAGGCCAACGGGAGGTCAGGCTGATGCAGCAATACCATGGCACTCCCAGGCCTTCTCCCAGGCAGAGCAACCTGAAGCTGGGAGCTGCCCTGAGACAAGGTCCTGGGAGGAGCCCAGATACCCTTCAACCCATTCCCCTGAAGAGATACAGATACAGTCCCCTTGGGGCTCTGGATACCAGACACTGGCCCAGCAGAACCTGTCCTCAGAATTCTTTTTTATTTTTTTTAGACAGAATCTTGCTCTGTCTCCCATGATGGAGTATAGTGACATGATCTTGGCTCACTGCAACCTCTGCCTCTCAGGTTTGAGCGATTCTCCTGCCTCAGCCTCCGAAGTAGCTGGGATTACAGGCACCCACCACCATGCCCAACTAATTTTTTAAATATTTGTAGTACAGACCAGGTTTTACCAAGTTGACCAGGCTGGTCTCAAACTCCTGACCTCAAGTGATCTCACCGCAGCCCCCCAGAGTGCTGGGATTACAGTATGAGCCACCATGTTCTGCCCCTCAGAATTCTTACAACATAACCAACATCGGCACCTTTGTATCTGGTTTGGGTTAACAACTCACAGATGATAGGGAGGAATAAAGTTCAAATACACCTCCCTGATGTCTCCATAGATGGCTGGCCAGCAAGTCCAGAGAAGATTGGCTCCAAAAACCCCGAGGGTAAGAGCAGATAAAAGGCAGCCTTGCCTCATGGGGCATCGTGGTGTACGCTCTTTTTCGGCATGGATGGGTGTTCAAATACGGCTTCATGGAGCAAGAAAGATTTAGACTGATGCCTGAGAGAAGAATGAGACATGGAGTGGGGACAGGAAAGGTAAAGGTGCCCTGGGAATATAGGAGATGCCTGTAGTACATGGGAAGGAGCACTCCTCACCCACGAGCAGAGGATGGGATGTTGGCCTCTGATTTTACTCCCAGCCTTTGACTTGAATGCATTTTAAGAAGCGAAATAGCCGGGCACGGTGGCTCACACCTGTAATCCTAGCATTTTGGGAGGCCGAGGCAGGCAGATCACGAGGTCAAGAGATTGAGACTATCCTGGCCAACATGGTGAAACCCTGTCTCCACTAAAAATACAAAAAATTAGCTGGGCATGGTGGTGCACGCCTGTAGTCCCAGCTACTTGGGAGGATGAGGCAGGAGAATTGCTTGAATCTGGGAGGTGGAGGTTGCAGTGAGCCGAAATCGCGCCACTGCGCTCCAGCCTGACGCCTGGTGACAGAGCGAGACTGTCTCAAAAAAAAAAAAAAAGAAGAAGCAAAATAATTCCCATGCTCAGAAATGCACAGGACAAGTCGTTCCCTTTAGGGTCCAAGGAGTGAGTATGGTAGAATCTTTGCAACTACAAGTATGTCTGTCTCATGACTATCGATTCTCCAACCACCATGTCTGTTCTAGGAAACCCCATTTGCAGAGAAGGTCCAGGCCATGTGCCAAGAGCCCCAGTCCAAAGGGCATGCAACCTACATGTCATGTCATGCTCTTCTGTTCAGACAGAGCCCAGCACTGCTACCACCATCAGCTTGGCTTTGGGCAAGTCACACCACACGAAAAGCCTTGCTTTCTCCATCAAAAGGCAGACAGTGTTCTCAAAATTAAGTCAAATAATACAATGCATTTCAAAGTCTAAGGCCACCTGTCTAATAGGCACTCAATAAATGCTAGAGAGTCACTGACAGGGCCCTATCTTGGTTTCACATTTCCCTCGGGGAAAGATGGAGCCTTGCTTCTTCATACAGCATCACTAGGGCATTCCCTACTTTCCAAAAGACACAGGCATTTTTCTTTTGTCATAGATGTGGGATCCCCTCAGGAGAGCGAAAGCTAGCCCAAAATTCTACCTTTTCCTCTGTGGGAGAAAGTAAAGGAGCTCTGTTCCATGCCTCACCTCTCTCTCAGGTGACTTGTCCTAAATGCAATGGTCACAGGTTCAACTTATTAATTTTATACTTTATGCTTAAGTGTTAAGCTGCTTTGAAATCAACACATGAATATACACCATTATGCAAATTAAGGGAGTCTCTGATATGTGTGTGTATTTATATATATATACATATAAATATATATACATATATATATATATATATATATTTAAGTTTGGAACCTGAAAACTAAGAGATCATCACTACTTTCATTTTGCTATTGTATTGATACAATGGCCTCAAAGCATTTCTGTTCTCATTCATAGTGCTAATCCTGCCTAGGATACACTTTACATATCTAGACAGATAGGTAGATGATAGATACAGATATAGATAGATAGAGAGATAGATAGAGAGGAAGAAGAGAGAATGGGACTGAGGGAGGGAGAAAGGGAGGAAAGAAGATAAGTAGGAAAGGAGAGAAGAAGGGAAGAAAGGAAGAAATGAAGGGACCTCCTTGGGATCTTTAGCTTTGGCTACAGGGAAAAGATGGAAAGCACAGCCTATAATGTCCCTGCCAGGAATCCAGGAACCAACCAGTACACGTGCGTGCATGTATGTTTTCATGTGTGATCATGTATGTGTGTGTGGCCTAGAAACATGTTGCTAACATTTGATGACGTGAGAATATTTGTTTAGTGAAAACTTAGACCCCAGACCCCTCCATAACTCAGCTGACCCTTTAAAATGCATCTTCAGAAACATAGGAAATCAATCAGCCAATAGGTATTGATTCCCAGGTATATCACTCCAAAGACCAGCCAGGAAAGAAGGAGGAATGGCACTTCACCGAGCTCTGCAGATGACTGATGCCAGCAGCCTTTGGTAGGGCTTCCATTTCTAAAATATTCAACAAAATGTATTAAACAAGTAATAAGAGTAGCTGGCCATTCATTGAATAGCTGGTCTCTGGGCTCCTTAATCATTTTCTTTTTTAATCTTGATGACTTTATGAGGGAGAAAGAATTAGTCCAATTCTACTGACGAGAAAACTGAGGCTTAAAGAGCAAAATGCCCTGCTTACAAACAGCTTATAAGTGGTGAGGCTAGATGTGAAACTTGGGGCCATCTGACTGGTCCTGAGCTCTTTATTACGGTGTTACATTGCTTTAAAACAAAACAAAAAGATGCCTCTAGCTCTTCCTCATTTACAAACTTGATGTTTCCAGCTCAATGAAATAAGCACCTTATTGAGGGAAGAAACATCCCTAAAAGTTAAATTATGCAAAAAAAGAACTTATAGCTATGGATAGATCAAGCAACACACATATATTATGTAACTCTTGCAAAAACAATTTAATTAGCAAACGAAATGCACACAAAGTATCCTCCTTTAGACTCTCCTCCTCCAGGAACAGTAATACAGTCAGTGAAAAGATGCATGAAGTTTCCTCATGTCACTCTAAAGGTTAAGAGTCAGCTGATGATAGAGATTCATAAAAGGAGGGTCGCCTTGGCCCCCGCAGTCCAGCAAGAATTCCACTTGCCTACCTTCAAGATGAAGATCAGTGAGCATAAATACCTGCATGTTTAAGCTCAAATTATCATATTATGATATTGTGTTTGATTCTGCTAAGCCCTCTGATTCCTAGGGAAACAAGGGCTCCATCCCCAGCCTCCCCAGGCTTCCTGGCCCCTTCACAATGGCCTCCACGGGAGGCCAACCTCTACCAGAAGTGAGTCAAAGAGACAGATTCTAACGTGAAAGTCTGTCCCAGGGAAGGAAGCAGCTGGAAACCACTCATTCTTCACATCAATGAACAAATTATTTTATTGAAGGTGGTATTTGGAGATCACACAAAAATTGTGCTATTTTCATCTGAGCAATATTGTCATGCAAAGGGAGAAAAAGTTTTCTTAACAGCAGATGCCTGCTGTCCCCCAGATCCACACAGGGACCTGGTATTTTTCACCTGAGTGGCCAGGCTCCTTAGCCAGGCAATGCCTCGAACACATACACACACACACACACACACACACACACACGCACGCACACACATCTCACAAGAATCTAGCTCTTGTCAACATTTTGAGATGTGAAGATCAAGTTGCTGATGTCAGTAAGACAAAGGAGCAGAATGTCAAAATGCAACCAGTTCTTCCAGAAGCGTTTGGAAGGTGGCACATACTCTGATATCTGGAATATATGACTTGACCTTACCAGACACCCATCTCTAAAGAGTAAACATGCCAACAGGCTAGGCATGCACATCCCTACCACCACCACTCCCAAAGGAAAAGCTGTATCACCATCCGTGACATCCCAGGGCACTGTGCTGGGGAATGCCAACCAGATGACCAGACCCTGGCTGAGCCCAGCATTTGTCACCTACTAAGAAAGCCACTGTGTCTTCCTTGGGGTGGCAGCAGTTATTAAAGGGGAAAATTGTTACCTTACAGCCTTAATCCATTTTTAGATGATGCAAATGTTCATGTCATCTTGTCTGTACTTCTTCTGCCTTCAAAATAGGCTAGATGGGAATTTTAAATGGAATTAAAATTCCAATTGTGCCCCCCCCTCCAACTTTAACAAAAGCTTTTTCAAAATACTTTCAGGATGAATATGTACGCACAGGGTGAAAAAGCCAAAAAGGAGGAAATGGGTGGGGTGAGGGGGAGCAGAAACAAAACAAAACAAAAATCACACGGAAAATAAATATTAAGTTGTCAAACCAATGATCTCTAAAAAGAATTGCAGATGGAGTGTCTGGCTTTTTGCTTAAGAAACGGTGCATGCAATGTCCATGAGAGCTCCAGGCAAGCTGTGGCTTCAGACTGTTCCCAGCTACATACAAGTCTACAGTATCCGGCAGCAGCAGGACTGAGAGAGAGAGTGGTTTTGCCGAGACCAGCACAGAAGCAAGCCCTCCACTATCAGAGGAGGTTTCGGCTGTGCAGATTAAATCCTTTCATGCCAGCATGTGGCCGCTTTTCTTCCTCCTCACATTCCCACACTACCACTTTTACACCTTCTGAACTCTTCTTGGGCTGTTGGAGGGGGACCGCCCACCCACCAGCGCTGACCCTCTTTCGGGTGGAAATGTTGTGGAATAAAGTTTCTCTGATGCTGTGGAATCCATGCACTGAGTTTAATGAGCAGATCCAGCCATGTTCCATCCGTGAGATGCTCTCTGCTCGGTGCAGATTTAAGGCTGCCGAAATAGCCACTTGGCATCAACAGATTACAACACCAAAATTGGGGACCCTGACCGAGGAAGCAAAATAATTAAAGCACTTTAGCTATAATTGCAGTGAGACTTCCCGGCCCCTTCAACAGGGCTTCATACAAATGATGGCCTTTCCATAATCATTTGGAAGACATTGTCTGATTTGATTTAAATAGATTTTAATCAAGAGTTAAAATTTTGGAAAAATAGCCACACAAAAAAATTGTGTATGCCACTTTTTTTCTCTAATCAGTAAGGGATAAATGTTTCTAGATATTTTAGAAGATAAAATTAAAAAGCTATTCAAAGAGTTTAAATTTTATATGTAATATCTATGAGGTCTGTGATCTGTTTGCTGTCTCTTTAGTTACTTGTTAGCTGACACAGAGTTTCCAAATACTTTCTCCCTCTTAAAAACAAATTTACAACAATGTATATGTTCTCAAAGTAGCAACTTCCGGTTGACATTTTTTAACTTCCCTTTTCAAGGCGGGTTAACATTATTTGAAAGGACGATTTTGTTCTCAGTGCGAAGGACAGTTTAGGGAGGCAAGAGGGCAAACAAGGTTGAGACATGAGCCTCCTGGGCCAATGCAGGTGACATCTCATGCCTGCTGGGCCATGCCACAGCCATGGGCCACAAGAAGTCACTGCTCCCCTCAGTTTGTCCGCTGAGGAAGCTGCCCCAAGGGAGGCCCTTCCCTGGGGTGTGAAAAGAACTAAGCAAGGTAATGTACCAGGGATGTGGAATGCAGTGCCTGGCATGGGGTAAGCACCCAACAGGGGCAACTGCAGGTGTCCATGTCATGGCCACCCCTGCATCCCTAACACCAAAGAGCCCCAGACCTTCCCTTCCTCCCGTGCCTGGAAACCACAAGCAGGAACGTCTGCTGAATTAATGTCACTTCCCCAGGGTCCTACGATCAGGTCCTTCCATGAACCAAACTCTCGTTCGAATTTAGGGGAATTACGAGGGGATCTCAGAAATGCAAGATACATCGTCATTACAATTAAGGCTGAATGGGCATTTCTGTGATTAATCTCGATTTTAGGTGGGCTTTCACAACCTAAGTAAAGCTACTTCATGGTGTGTGTGCATGTGTGTGTGTGTGTAATTTAGTAACAAAGCAACAAAATTTGAAGAAGGTCAGGTGTAGTGGCTCATGCCTGTAATTTGGGAGGCTGAGGCGGGTGGATCACCTGAGGTCAGGAGTTTGAGACAAGCCTGGCTAACATGGTGAATCCCCGTCTCTACTAAAAATACAAAAATTAGCCAGGTGTGGTGGTGCATGCCTATAATCCCAGCAACTTGTAAAGATGAGGTGGGAGGATTACTTGAACCCAGGAGGCAGAGGTTGCAGTGTGTAAAGATCGCGCCACTGCATTCCAGCCTGGGTGACAGAGCAAGACTCCATCTCAAAAAAAAATAATAATAATAATAATAAGTGAAGGAGCCTGATGGTTCCAAATAGACAAACACCTCTCTCAGTGGAGAGGTGGCCTCCTAGCATCTGGCTGAAGAGCCAGCAAGGAGGTGGGGGGCCAGAAATACATTCCCCAGGAGCCAGGCCCACCTAGGTAATCAAAGACCCAACTAAACACAGCTCAGGTAATCAAAGCTGTAATGCCTTGATAGAAATATTTCAGGTTAATGTCAGCTTAAGCCTACGGTGATCATTTCTCCCGTGTCATAACGGCACTTAATTTTCTCATTGGAAAGCCGCAGACTAAGAATACTAGGTAGAGGAAAGGGGGAAATTTACAAACTGATTTTCCTTCCTGCATCACTTCATGCCTTCGAAGCATCGACATTACCTTCCTGCCACCACCCACTGGAGGCTTCGGTCCACCCCAAAGAGTGCTTGCTTTGGCCCTACCAGCCCCTAAGCCTGGTGTCAGGGTGCGGAGTATGAGCTTTGAGAATTGGGAGCACATCACAGAGGTCCTGCTGTGAATCTGGCCCCAGAAAAGGCAGCTGAACATGGATCACAGGAGATGCTTTGCAGCAGTAGATGGGCTAAGCATGCCAACTCCAGAGACATGAAGGATGGGTCTAATCCTGGACCCACCACTTACCCCTCCCATTGCCTCAATTTCCCCTCCCAAATTCAGGACATACATAGTACCTGCCACCATAAGGAAGTTGTAAAGCACTAGGAGCTGTCCCTTGCACATAGTAAATACTCAAAAATGGACAGCCAGGTGCAGTGGCTCATGCCTATGGTCCCAGCACTTTGGGAGACCAAGGTGGGAGAATTGCTTGGGGCCAGGAGTTTGAAATCAGCTTGGGCAACATAGCAAGACTCCATCTCTTTAAAAAAAAAAAATGTTAAAAACTACCTAGGTGTGGTGGTGTGTGCTTATAGTCCTAGCTACTCAGGAGGCTAAGGTGGGAGGGTCACTTGAACCTACAGGCTACAGTGAGCCGTGTTTACACCACTGCACTTTAGCCTGGGTGACAGAGCAAAGGTCATTCTCTCAAAGTTTAAAAAAAAAAAAAAAAGTATCATTATCCTGCCAGCAAAGTAACCAGCCTCAACTCACTCAGAGCCTAAGAACTGAGCTTTCCACCGCTTAGTTTGCATGTCACAGTCAGGGTCCAGGGACATGGTTCCTCGCTTCACACCCCCCCTTCCCCTACTCCCCGCACCACTTCCAAGTGCAATTGATCTGCAAGCAGTCAGAGCTGGGCCCCACGCCTTTGCTCAGATACAATCCATCCATGTGGAAGTTCTCTCCCCTCTCAGACCCCATAGGTCTTCCTGTTTGGTGCACAGCCCAGCCCCCTGGACCGACAGGGCATCAGGACATGTCTGTCTCCCCAACAGCCTGTGCAGTCCCCAAGGGTAGGTCCATAGCTGACCTCCCATCCTCCCAGAGAGGCCTAGGACAAGCCCCGGCACATAAAGTGTGGGAAATCAGCTTGATTCTCCCCAGGGGAGATATAGAAATGTCTGGAGACATGTTTGATTGTCATAGCTTGGGGGGGCGCCACCGGCATCTAGTGGGGTGGAAGCCGGGGATATTCCCAAATATCCTACAACGAACAGCACAGACTCCCACGAGTGCCCCGAGCTGAAGAAATGATGCCAGCTTCATCTGTTAAGTTCCACACAGGCCTCACTCTCATCTGAATCTTGTTTCTTAGGGAAAATAAACCCCACCTCGAGCAGGCTCAGAGCATGTGAAAAGCCAAGTACTTGATGCTGCTTCTAGGAGCGAAATCTCCGCTATAAGAGAAAGCCTAGAGATCTACAGCAATTTTTAAAAGTGAAAGCTCATTATCCTAAGCGAATTAACACAGGAACCGAAAACCAAATACAGCATGTTCTCATGTATAAGTGGGAGCTAAAGATTGGGTACACATTAATATAAAGATGGCAACAATGGATACTAGGGGACACTAGAGGAGGGAGAAAGGCAGGGGCAGAAGGGCTGAAAAACTAACTATCAGGTACCATGCTCACTACCTGGGTGACTGGATGCATTGTACCCCAAATCTCAGCATCACACAATGTACCCATATAACAACCCTGCACATGTACCCCCTGAGGCTAAAATAAAAGTTGAAAATTATTTTTAAAAAAGCAAAAGCTGAGAGGAGACTCTCAGGGAGCCAACAGAATCAGCTACATCAGCCCTAACCCCAGGCACAGTCAACAGGAGTCCGTTGATGGCATCAACTGGCGGGGGAGGCCCCCACGCCCACCCCAGACACTGCCAGGTGGGCCAGATGGGTTTTTGCACAGCCCACCTTCTTGAGGGGCTTCCATTCATGTTTGCCTTCTTTTGCAAAAAAAAAAAAAAAAAAAAAGAAGGGGGGGATCTCAGAAAACTGGCCTGTGTTCCCTAACGTCTATATTCTGAGGATGCATGTTC
The DNA here is from genome assembly GCA_963573385.1 of Cacajao melanocephalus. Taxonomy (NCBI): domain Eukaryota; kingdom Metazoa; phylum Chordata; class Mammalia; order Primates; family Pitheciidae; genus Cacajao; species Cacajao melanocephalus. The sequence goes on from CAUYLG010033773.1 coordinate 156,419, forward strand.
TCTTGCACTTCCTGATTCCTTCATTTATTTCCACGCCAACCCCTCCAACACACACATCCAATACAAACTCACCAATCTATTCCAGATAGTACAATGTGGATGAAAAGGAAATCATCTCAGAACAAGTACTTCTAGCAGGCGGCACCCTTCCCCAGCACACACACACATACACACACATACACACACACACCATCATCACCACAACCTAGGGGGCCGCTCCCTGACTTAGCGCATTCTGACTGCACACATTATCTACTCACTCTTCTAAAGACATTCAATGCCACCAAGGGGAATATCACAACAGCTTGAAGGGTCTAGACCTGAACAACCAATCCCTCTCCTTGGCAAAAAGGTCTCCCTTTCAACAACTCCCGAGCAGGGACCACGCTGAAGCACACAGGTGAGCCCAGCCAGGCAGACAGAGACCTCCCTCCTCCTCCACCCTACTGGCCCTGCTTCCTTCCCTCCAACTCCTCCGCAGCCTCAGCCAGACCTTGCCCTGGCACATTCCAGAGGGGGTGCCAGTGTGCAGAGCAGGTGTGAGTTCACAGAAGAAGCCCCTCCACTCACAAGACCCTACTAGTAGCAATGTGAGTGAGTTTGTGCCTTTCTTTTAGACTCCAAAATCCGGCCTTGACAGCCTGAGAGATACTGTCAGGGCACCTGACCACCCCCATCCTTCCAGCCCAAATCTAAGGCCTCACTTAGAGCTAGGCTGAGGCAGGGCTGAGCACTGGCCTGCCCTAGGTCCTGGCAGACATGCCATGGAAAGAGACTTCTCTTCCTCGTATGGACAAATGTTGACCTGCAGAAAACTTGCTTCTGTCTTTAAATTTGCATCAAGTCTCACTTTAAATAATGTTGAGAACAAAATGCAAGCTGATATTTCAGCTTACTTAAAAGGCTTATTAAAAACACTAAATCCAAAGGTGTTAAAAAGCTATAATTGTCCTCATTCGGTCTGGAAAAATAAATCTATTTGCTTTCTTCTTTTATGATACTCTTCTTATAAAAAAAAAAAAGTTCATCTATATTCTCATGAGTATCATTGCTGTCTTTCTTCCCCCTCCATTCAAGGCACTTTAGAAAACACCTGTGCCATTCATAGTCAACTTTTGAGCAAAAGGCAACCACATTTGGGGAAGGCTGTTTAACTCTGATTTCTTGATGCCAGAGCTAAGCCTGTCTTGCTCAAAAGTAAGATGGAGTTCAGAGTTCACTTGAATGGGCTCATAGAGCTGATGAAAGTTTCTTGGATTACCTAAGGCAAAGCAAACAAACCTAATCATTCAGCTTTCTGAGGTTCAGTGGGCAACGATTCCACATCTCAGCACTGCCTTCAGTACCCAATGGGCAGCTATGGGAAGTCGAGCTGTACCTTCTAGCTGCCTCTCTGTCCTCTCCTATAATAGGGGTTATTGGCCTCTGACTTGGACCAGAACAGCATGACTGTCGCTCCCTGCCTACCCCAAGTCTTCTGTGAAGACAGCCCGGCCAGCAGTTAAGTTGCTGAGTTGCAAAGATCTTCAGCCTGCTCCGAAGTTAACCACTCCAGGCACTGAACAAGATGGATTTTCAGAGCACTAGTCCAGGAGAACGCAAATTCACTGAAAGCGTTTTCTCCAGGTTCTCCATAATTACCATGTATGTCCCCAGGAACTGTTTCCCCAAACCCAGTTTAGGGTGAAAGCATTTTAGATACTTCCCCTGCAGATGACATATGAGGTACTAACCTTTTTTCATATGCCCAGATGTTAAGTTCATTTTCTTCACATTTATGCAAATTTCATTTGAACAGTAAATCAAAAGAAATCTTAAATCATTGTACACTATTTAAAAATCAACACTAAATCCAGTTGATTTGCAGCGATATTAACATGAAGTCACACTTAAGGGACTGAAGGTAGGAAGCAAATCTATGCAATGGTTTCGGAGTCCTGGCCAGTCATCACATCCAAATATCTCTGCCTGGTCACAATCACATTTAAGTTTGACAAGATTAAGGAGGGTCTTCTGGAAATGAAGGTCTTAAAAGTTTTGTAAACTTTGGGAAAATGGGTCCCTCACCTCGAGGGCCTGTCATCTATGTCATTGTCTGGGACTGAGGCAGAGAAAGTCCACAGGCAGAGGCCCAGGGTTGAAACTTCTGGCAGCCAGGGTTTCTCCTCAGTAGGGGGAAAAGTCAATTCCTAGGGCTCAGAGGTTCTGCATTTGTCAGGGAGCAGGACGTCAGTGCTATCATTACCAAGCAAATCAGCCAGGCGGTTAATGGTGGAATCAGGAGACATTTGCACTCCGCTATCAGAATGACATCATAACTAAAGCAGCCTTCAGCCAGAAACCCTGGGCTCTCCCTGAGCAGAGGCCAGAGGGCTGCCAGGGCGGCCCCCTGTGACTCCCTAGACTGAAAGCTGAGCCCCCCAGCTGCTTCCAGGCTGGGTAGTGGGCGCAGCCCCCGGCAAGTTCCCAGGCTGGCTGGGCAAACAGGAATTAGGGTTCTAGTCTTCTCCCAAGCAAATCGACTTTTCCCCTAGGTTCTGAATGCTGTACATAATCATTATAATAATAATATATATATTTAATAAAATTTGAGATAGACTTTCCTTATCAGGCGAGTGTTGGTATTTTATAAATGCAGCTACATTTTCGCTTTAGGATTGATGGTATTTCCAACAGAATTGTCAATCTCTTGATGACCCTGTCTTTAGCAAAGAAGCTCTGCACTCTCTCCTTCAAGCAAAAGAAATAAATGATGCTGGGGGAAGGGGGACGAGCTAAGAAAAAAGCCCTTCCTGCTCTTGTTTTGGTTGCTTTTCTTTCTGTTTAAAAGCACAGTGCAAACACACACATACACACACACACACGCAGACACAAACCTTAGAATAATGGGGGAGGCATTTGGCTACAGGCTTGCATCCACGGCGCGGCGCGACCAGAAGCCGGCCCGCTCGCTCGCAGCTCTGCCCTCCGCGGCGACGACAGGGACCGACTGCCCGCCCCCGACCCGGGCGAGATGCCCAACTGCAACCGCGCGCCCCCCCAAGATCACCTCTCGAGTCTCGCCACAGGTACAAGCGTGGCCCAAACACTTCACCTGGCCCAAAAAGTCGGGAGACGGGAGGAAAAAAAAAAAAAGTTGTGCGAGCAGCCAGCCGGGCAGCCCCGGAGCCCGGCAGATGTAGTCCTCCCGCCGCCCAGCCGCCTGCACGCGAGGCCGGCCCGCAGCTGCGCGCGGCTCCCGGCACCTCGCTCCCGGCTTTGCGCGCTCACCCCGCGGCGCGCCGAGGCCACCGCAGGGCACTTACTTGGCACTTGCTTTTGAGTGTGCAGATCGTCGCGATTTTCACTTGGGTTTTCAAACAAGTTTCAGGGAGAAAGAAGGAGGTAAAAAAAAAAAATCCAATTATGCAAATGGACTCCGGACTGGGAGGCGCGCGTTGGATCTGACGCCGCTACTGTACGAGTTCTCGGAGCAGCCACGGGCCGGGCAGATTTATGGGGGCGCGTCACGGCTACGCCAGGTCCCGCCGCCGGAGCATCTCGAAGTTAATTAAAGCGGTAATGTCCACTTTCCCGGCGACCCTCCGTGCGTGGGTTTACTATTTCACCATCAAACCCGACCCCGGCGGGGGCGGGGGCCCTGTCCCCACGCCTCTCCTTCCCTCTTCTGGCCACCCCCCTCTTTTTCCTCTCTCCGTCTCTCCCCGCTTTTTCCTCTCTTTCGTCTCTTTAAGTCGCCTGCCTTCCACTCAGTGAACAATGAACAAAGATGTGAGTGATGGGAAAAGATCGCCCCCCTTCCCAACCCCAGCAGTGAGCAAAGCCGGTCTTAAAGTAAAAATCCAGTTGCTAATATCAAACTGGGAAAGAAAACAGCGTGTTCCCAGTATCACCACCCCCTCAACACACACACACACACACACACACACACACACACACACACACACACACACGCACACCCCACCCCAAGTTCACCTAAGCCCTGGCTGGAGACTGGGGCGCCAAGGTCAGGGCGCGCGGGGCTGCTCAACTCGCTGGGGACACCAGGGTTGGGAGACGGCGCGCACTCGGGCCAGGCATGCTTCCCGCGCCCCTCCCCGCCGGTTACCCCGCCGGCCCCCTCCCCGCCGTACACCGGCCAGCCGGCCCAGCGGCCCGCTCCGGCAGCCCGGCCGCCGGATGCGCTCAGCAAACGCGGCCCCTGTCGGATTTCTGCTAAATTGCACAGCGGCTGCGGCGGCGGCGGCAGCGGCAGCGGCTGCCTGGAGAAGGCGCAGGAGGAACCGGAGGCCGGCACGCTCGCTCACCCCGCCCCGCCTGCTCGCCCCTCGCCTCGCCCCGGCCCAGCCGGCCGCCGGCCGCCGGCCGCCGGCTCCCACCCGCGCACACACCCCATGCCCCAGGACGCACCCGGTGCCCGAGCCCCGCAGGCCGGGACACCGCACAGCTGCTGTATTTTCTGCTAAAGTGAAAACGAAGGCAGCTGACAAATCACGTCTCCGGCGAGGCACCCGTTAGACATAACAATATCCGGCAAACAAAACCCGGCCGTCGCTGTCACCCACGCGCCGGGTTGGGACCCCGCCCCGCTCTTTCTCGGCCCCCAGCCCCTCGCCACTGCCCCCTCGACCTCAACGCTCCCCGCCCCCCAACATTCCAATCCTCCACCTAACTCGGGGACAGTGGATCTGTTCTCCAACAGGAAGACAGTAGGAACCAGTCACAACACAGAAGTGAAAAGGAAGAGGGGGGCGAATTAACTTTCCACCTGTCCCCAAAGAAAGCCCTGCCGGAGCTTCCTCCGCATAGTGAAAGGTGAGCGACACAGGTCTCTCTCTGCCCCAGCCCCTTTTCTTTCTTTTTCCCTAACTTCCCTGTGTTTCCACCTTCCTTCACTTCGCATACATCCGTCTATACGGAGATATCTATATTTTAAATTATTTGCAAAACTGCAACAGATGGGCGCGTCGAGATCTGGACACTTTCCTACTCATCAAAGGAAAGCATCCCCCCCACCTTTTTTTTTTTTTTTTTTTTTTTTTTTGCCTAAAATACATCCCGAGTCCCGCCTACGACTGTTTTCCTTAATTCATCTTCGAAAAATAATGTCTTGAAGCAAACAGAAAGGCTTATCAGCAAAGATCATTCCTACCCCAGTCATCCATCTGCGCTGGGGGGGGGCGGAAGGCGTCCCCCCAGATTGCACTCTTCCCAGACGCCCCCCAAGTCCTGCCTCTCCTCTGCCTTCCAGAGCCCCCCACGCCCGCACTTCCTCGCACTGATTGGCCTCATTTCTCCAGCCTGGGACTGGCCGGCTCGGTTCCCTCCATAACCTGTTACTTATTTATTTATTTATTTCTCCTTTGGCCCCTGGCTAGGCCCCGGCTGGGGCAGGTGCTGCGGACGCCGTCTGAGCTTGCAAGCGTCCTGGCCTTTCCCGGGGTCGTGGGTTCGGACCCTAGCACCTCAGCCCTGAAACCGACTCACCGGCCTCGGCCTCTCCAGGCTCCCGGGGCACAGGAGGCCGATGCAATCACAAAATGGCAGGTCTCAGCGGCTCTAGGCGCCCGCAAGTTTGACACATTGTAAGCATCAGCTAACTTTGATTTAACAAAAAAAAAAAAGCTAGCAAATTACCCTCTCTCCACGGGCGTAGGGGCCGGAACCCTGCAGCGAGCGGGAACCGGAGAATGAGCGCAGGGCGAGCCCCCGTCCCAGGCAGAAGAGAAAATGGGGAAAGTCACTTAAGCAGAAGTTTCCGCGGCCCCAGCCTCCTCCTCCCCTTCCGACTCCCCCTACCCCCCAGACCCTCCTGAAAGTTTCCCGGGGCCGGAGAGCGGCTTGCGGGCCGCGCGCTGGTTGGGGGCGCCGGCCGGGGCCCCGGAGCTGGGTGCAGGGTCCCAATCGCGCGCCGGGCGCCAGGCCCCAGGACTCCTTTTCAAAGTAACGGTCCTGGGACGGCGGGCGGGGAGGCGGCGGCCCAGGCGCCGGTCCCGCTCGCCGCCGAAGTTCTCAAGCGCCTTACGATGCCCGGCCGCCGCCGCTGGCTCGGTTTTCCTCCTCTTCCCCCCCTCCCCCCCGCCGCTGACAGCTTCTCTCGCCAACGTCACAGCCACGGATATTTAATTAGACCGTATTTTTTAATCGCGATGGGGCGAGAAGGAACCGGGCGGCAGGCCTTGCCGAGAAGGGGAGGGGGAGGGGACTGGGGGGCCGCGCCAAGAGTCCAAACTCACTTTGCCACCTCCTGGACGCCGGAGCTGCCCCCCCAACCCGCCGCCACCCCCCCGCGCCGCGCCCCCAGCACCGCGCCGCGCCCCGCGATTCCCCCCCCACCTTTGTTTTCCTTACCTTAAACATTGAAACGCGGGCGTCGGGAGCAAACTCGGGCACGTAAACGGAGCGTTGTAAAAGATTGTGTTCAATGAATAATGAAACATGCCCACACGATTGACTTGATCATTTTCCGGGGCTGAGGGGGGACGGGCGCCCTGCTCGCGCGCCTCGCTCGCCCACTCGGCAGAGCCCTGCGAACTGTTCCCAGCCCAGCCGGGGCAGGGCGGGCTTGATTTTCATCAGCCTCTTTTCAGAATCGCCCCGTTCATTGATACTCATCACCCAGCCCCAGCAGACATCCCCATCCCCGGCTCGGCCTCCCCCTATCTGGTAGGTGAAATGCATTGTACCATTAAAAACGCTCTCCATTGTCGCCCTGGCATAATTCACAGCAACTAGATAGGTCTTGCGGCATTTAGCTTTGATGAGCCAGAGACTGAACCCTTGATATAATAATCTACAAAGAATGGTGTGTGATCGTCCATTTTTTCTCTCTGTCTAGCAACTAAGAAACCATTTAACACAGCGCAGCTTGGTTCTGACCTTGAGCTCATGTAAACACACTTATTAAAATCTATCTATTCTCCAAGAGCTACATTCTGATTGTCAGACTCGTTACTGAGACATATATCAGCCCCTTCCTTGTCACTACTTTGCATTCCTGCCTTTGACTAAAGAATTTTTTATCCAGCCGAGAGGGAGAGAGAGAGACTGCCACGGAGGGAGAGGAGAGAGACGGAGAAGGGGCGAGGAAAAAAGCGTAATTCTTACCTGCTCCCGAAACTATTTAAAGTCTGTTTCTTTTCCGGGAGGGGAAAAAAAAAAAAAAAACTCCCGGGTGAATCTCGGTGGACAGCGGGACGCGAAGAATCAGTCACAGCCCGGGCGTTTAAGGGAGTCATCAGCGATCAAATGACGTTGATCCGCGCTGTAACCTTGTGGCGTATTTAATGTAAATAAGGCAGTTATGTTGCCAATCTCTGCGATACAAACGCCGAGAGGTCCTCAGCCTCGCCTCCCGCGCCTGCCATTAGAGGCGACTTTATTTACAGACACTATTTAGGAGATCATGATAATTCTAAAACAATACTAGTGCCAAATGATTATGAAAATATGATTTTAATTAATCACGTAGTAGGCAAGGAAATTAGCATACGGTAATTAAACTTCGAGAAAAACGTCACGCAGGTTCTCTGCCTTATGGGTCTAGAGTAATCATCACTCGATGGGCTCCAGGACTTAATTATCAAACAAAATAACTTTTTAAAGGCAACTTTGCAAGGCGGTTCCTCCGGGCAAAGGTTTTGGTAAATGGTACAAACAGAGGTAACCAGGTGGGGGTTGTGAGTGGGCCCTGAGGTTGGGTTTCTGGGAAGCCAGGAGAGTGGAAGCAGGAGGAAAAAGCTGGATAATGCAATTATGGATTCTCTGTCCTAGAGTTGACAAAAGCTGGTGCCTCAAAAAGCCTCTTTGTTATGGGATTATATAATGATCCTGGTGTCATTATGGGAAAAAAAGATTCAGTAATAATAATAATAAAAGAAGTATCCAGCTACACCAATGAGGGGCTTGTTTTAAAGAAAAGCCTCGCATGTGACACTGGGCATGTTAATAGCAAAGAGACAGGATCCAAAAGAGTTGACAAAAAAAAAAGGAGACAGGGAGGGAGAGAGAGAGAGGAGGGAGGGAGGGAGAGAGAGAGAGAGAGAGAGAGAGAGAGAGAGGGAGAGAGGGAGAGAGGGAGAGAGAGAGAGAGAGAGAGAGAGAGAGAGAGAGAGAGAGAGAGAACGAACCTGTGTTGCGCATGATTAAGAAGTGATGGAGACAGATTGATTATTCAAAACGACAAGCCACAGGGGCACTTAAAACATTGATTCAGGTAAGACTTGCTCCAGCCTGCCCGAACTGAGCTCCCCCAAGATGACTGGCGAGTTTTAAACAGGGCACCACAAGACGTCAAAAGCAAGATGCAAAAAGGCATGCCATAGCCGCCTCATCACCACCCCTCTCCGGCTGAAGGAGTCATTCGGTGGCAAGCAATCAGTCCAAGAGTGGGGGGAGGCACAGAAAAGTTTGCGCGGGGAGGAGCGCTGGGTTAGCGTGCGTGCGTCGGGGACCGACGCGACGCAGCTGCCTCGGGCGCAGGGCCTGGGCCCTCGCCGCCGGTGGTCCGCTCCCCAGGCGCGCCATTGGTGGGCACCTGGCCTTGCCGCTGCCAGCATCCTCGGACCCTGCCTCGAGAACCCAGCACTCCTTGCTGCCTCTCTCTCTCTCTCTCTTCCTTTCTCTCTTCTCTTCTCTCTCTTTCTCCAGGAGTGCACTGGAAGAGTGAGGAAAGAATCAGTTTCCCCCAACAAGCTAGTTCCAGGAGATTCTTAAAGTTCGCTCAAATATCTGCAGTGGTGTTTTTAAAAAATCCTCTGCCTACCCAAAAAGTTTAGGAATTCAGCCCACATTTTCCAATCTGATGTGTCTGAAATTCTCTTTCAACAAATACCAAAATACAAGGGTTTTTTTTTTCTTGTATAGAAATTAGCATCGCAATCACATGAATGATATCACTATCTCTATGGGAATGATAGCCGAAGCGGTGGGGTGTTCTTTATTCCAATTCTTCGTGGATCAACTGATTATACTCTGTCGTCTTTTGAACCTGTTATTGTAAGTCAAGTGATTCTTTATAAGTGACGGCGCAGACAAAGAGGCGAGCAGGGCCGAGCAGGTCGAAAGGAAGTGGCCATATGGACTTGGAGAAAAGGCACTTTCTCTCCTACAGAATGGGGGTCGCCTTTTAACCATCGAGCCGCTGGCCTCTCCTGGGCCTTAGGAGGCACAGAGCCGGGCGCGCGTTCAGGCGTGGTCCTGGGCTCCCCGGCGCTGCCTGGCCGGTCTGGGCCGGGCCAGTGGCTTCCAGGCCCGGGGAGCCGGTTCAAGGCCTGGAGGCCCAAGGCTTCTGCGGCCTCGGAGCCCGTGCGTCTCGGGAGAGCCGCGCTCTCGGCGGCCCAGGATGCCTCGGCTGGGGTTCACCGCCGCGCGGGGGCTGCCGCGGCTTTGCGTGGCCGGGCGGGCAGGGACGCACCGGGCAGAGATCGCGCGCCCACGGGAGGCCGAGCCCCCTTGAGCACGGCAGACTGCCGGGCATTGGGCTCTCCGGCTCCCCCTGTCGGCGCCAACGCGCTCTGCATGCCTCCAGGACCTGCACAAGCTGAGTAGGGGTCGGGGGAGACCTCCCTGCGCGGCGCTTGTTGGGACTGGGGGTCGGGATAGGAGGTGGAGGGGTGCCAGACAATGGACAGAGGCCTGCTGTCCTCCAGAGGCCGAAACTTGACGGTCACCTGCGTCCCACTAAAGCAGAAAGGTTCCTCATTGGCTCCCCACCCACCAGCCCCACCCCACCAGGGGTGTTTTGTGACCGCTTTCATAATTTGTGGCTCTCCTATGCTTTTTCCCGTGTCCAGGATTTCTCGGAGTCCCCATCTTCCTCCCATGGCTCTGGCCTCTCGCTACTCTTCCTTTTCAAACTCTGGAGTATTTCTCACTGCCCCTGCCTCACCTGGCCAGGGCTGGAACCCCTTGCGATGGTGAACTGGAATCATCAGGCTGGAAAATGAAAGAATGAATGAATATTAATTATTGTCAAAGAAAATCCATAAAATATATGCCAATCATATCAAAGTACACTACGAAACAGTACAGCACAAAAGTCCTTATATTTGTGCACTTTCGAAAGCATATATTTTGAGTCTGCCATATTTGTGATCTTTTATTTTTCAACTTTGTTAGAGATTATTAGAGGTACTCCTTACAGTTTTCACTTTGCAAACATGTATGCCTTGATTTAACCCATTACTACTATGACGACCCTCACTGATTGATCAAAAATTGGGGTAATGATCTTACATGTTTCATTAGTGGCTCTTAAATGTATGTATAGCTCATACTTATTTCAATGTTTAGACATGTAGAAGTGTGGTGAAGTTTTGTGACCAGAGGCATGCTGTAGGAACTTAACTGCTGCTTGTGTGTATCAACCTATGGTAAAACTGGGTTTTTTTTTTAAAGTCAGTTTCCAAGAATCCGTCAACAATGTTAAGAGAGCACTTGCTGTATAGATAGATTTAAAAGCACCAGGGAAATTACTCGAGAGGGCTTCATAGGCTGAGGTAAAAGGGTGGACCAGGATACTTGTGAATCCAGGGTACCCTAGAGGGCTGCATTGGCTCCGGGGTGAAAGGGTGGACCAGGAATCCACCCTTATGGATTCAAGGGTGAATCAAGAGGCCAAGTTCCCTCTCCTCTGGAACCTCAGTTTTTCCAACTATAAAAACATAACCTCCAACCAGCTGTAATGCCCCTTTGATCATTCCCAGTCAGTGGTTTTAGCGAAATGATACCCCTACTTCCCATGTTATGACTCCGTTCTTCAAGCAGAAGAGAGACATTGGGTCCGCAAAAGGCCCATGTGTTAGGTGGGGAGTTGGTCTGCATGTGTGCAGGGTCCCAGCTGGCCTCCCATAGACAACCCTGCTTTTCTGTCTCAGGGGCGTAGGCGACCGTCTTTTACTGGGAGGAGTGCTGCTGCCCCGCAAGCTCAAGAAAAGGTTGTATACCTCTTCCGGATTTTCCAACAGAGAGAAGAATCAGCATAGTGACACGGCCGAACCGGTCCTGTCCTCCAGCAACGGCCTCCCTTCGCTTTCCGCCCGGCGGGCATCTGGGTAAGGCTCCCGCCTCAGATCCCAGCCAATCAGTGCATCATATCTCTCTGGAAACTGTGATTGGCTCAGGAATAGGCACGTGGCCTAAGCTGGTCCAATCAGAGTGAATCTTGGCTTTTTTTTTTTTTTCTTTCCCGCTAAGGGCTAGCGGCGAGGTTAAACGGCTGGAGAACGGTAGTTTCCATCCCAGCACCAAAAGAGCAGAGCCCAGAGCTTGCAGGGGTCACCAAGAGGAGCCACAGAAGAATGCCAACACAGTCCGTGGCAGGATGGAGATGGAGAAATGGTGCTGCTTGCCTTGTATGAGCCCTGAATCCAGCCACATCTGCAGCCAGCTCCACCCTGGCGCCTTTCTGTTTTGTAAGTAAACTCCCTTTAACTTAATTTACTTTGGGTTTCCTGCCATTTGCCACAGAATGAGATCTGATAATAGTTAGCACCTGACAAGAACAAAGAACACCTGGGCCAGGGACCAGCGCGCTCAAAAACAAGGCTGGAACAAGGGGCAGGAAAGCAAAGCGTGGTCCCTGATGCTCTTTCCAGTGAATGAGCAAAGAACTTACCAGAATTCTCTTAAAGCTACAGATGCACCTTGCTTTGCATAATAGCTCTGTGCCAAAAGAGATGCTTGTAAACTAAATTTTCGTAAATTGAACCTGATTGCACTGGAAGAGCTGGTTATTTAAGGCATCTCAACAGACAACGTCTTTTGTAAAATGAAAATGGGCGTGTTCTAAAATAACAAATTAACAGTCATTTATTTATAATTCTAATGTTCCTACCTCAGGCTTTGTTGTAAAGCAGGGCCAACGTGGATGTCTTCTTGGTGTCTTTTTATGAGTTAGTCAAAGGCCAAAAAGATGTGCTAAGTGGCTGGGCGTGGTGGCTTACGCTTGTAATCCTAGCACTTTGGGAAGGCGAGGCGGGTGGCTCATGAGGTTAGGAGTTCGAGACCAGCCTGACCAACATGGTGAAACCCGTCTCTACTAAAAATATAAAAATTAGCTGGACATGATGGTGCACACCTGTAATCCCAGCTACTCAAGAGGCTGAGACAGTAGAATTGCTTGAACCGGGGAGGTGGAGGTTGCAGTGAGCCGAGATCGTGCCACTGTACTACAGCCTGGGTGGCAGAGTGACACTCCATCTTAAAAAACAAACAAGAAAAAAAAAATGTGCTGAGCTCCATTGAGTATCATCACAACCTTACATGCCCACTCCTTTGCAAGACTATGGAATGGAAATGTCCTGAGTAGATCCTGGGCCATCAACTCCGGGCCCTGCAGTTGTCTGCAACAGCTATCATCAATTCTGAATTAGGTGTGGGGGAAATGCTATGAAGTTAGTGGACTTCCTGATCAGAATGTGGCCTGTGCCTTCTTTTCCTGAAGAGAAGAAGTCAATTACAGGCCATAGTAAATTCTCAGTTTGGGGGCTATTGAGACTACAAACTGAAACAAAACACCAAGCTATGAGATGAAATTGATGGTGGGGATTCCAGAGCTTGTTTTCTTAAGATGTTGATTTCTCTGGCACTCCTTTCCCATGCTGTAAATGTGTCCAGCCTGCCTCACATGGCTGTGACCTGGACCCTTGCTTTTCCAAAGTCCCCATTTTCAGCCCTGGTTCTACCTGGGGAAGAAGTGCAAATTTGGCTTGCCACTACAAATGAAAAGGGAGCAAATATTTATAAAATATAGCTTTTCAGAAAGGCTACAGCTAACCTTTGGTTCACATGTGATCTGGTCTGTATGGATTGAGCACAATCACCAGTAACAATCCCCGGGGCTTACCCGAGTACTTACAGAGTTTTATCACCTTCCAGGAAGCATATCTGTACCAGGTAGCAACTCGAAAACAAATGAGAATGAAAAAGTAAGGCAAAAAGCAAGTCCCTGACTGTGGCCAGTGCCTGAGAGCCCTGGGTCACAGCCCACTTCCATGGAGAGCTGGCTTTGGGCCTGTACAGGGCACAGACTGGAGCTCAGGGTGGGTGGTGGGCCAGGGGCCTGGGAAGGACCATCACTATACAGGCTTTGTTTTAAATCCACCAAAGGGCTCAGTTGAGTCTTATGGATTTGAGGGAAAGAGAAAGAGAAGACTCAGAGCAAAGAGATATGTGCTAAAGGTCAAATCCATGTTGATGGCTCCAGGCTCCAAGAAGGTAAAATGCAATTAGATGGTGCAGTATAGAGGAAATGGGAGGGGTGGCTTCAAGGGCTGAGCTTGTGTCCCTGGAGAGTCTCTGGCAGGCTGAATCTGCACTTGTACCCAAGGTTCTTGAGTGTTCCAGATCCCATGGGGACTACAGAATCCCCTAGGGGGTCCTGGCAACCTGCGCTTGGGATGGTCAGCTAGCAGGACGCAGACTTGGGGTCTGCTCCCTAAGAGTATAGGAAGGTAAATATGAAACTGCACCGGTGACCAAGGACCGATGTTTTCATTTGGGTGCGTGTTTGAGATGTGATTGAATCCATACCAACTTATCCGGTCCAGATCTGTGGGTCCAGATCTGTGGACCTACCTTAGCTGCAGCTGCTCTTTCAGGGATGCCATCTAAGACTTTGTTGTGGGAGCTTCCCCTCTGCCCAAGGCTGGAACCTTCTCACAGGGCAGAGCCCAAGCATGGTTCATCATCAAACCCTAGATCTAGCCGAGCCCCTGGCACCATACAGATCATTAAGAAATGTTCATGGAACTGATCAAGAAACTAATTACAAAGCAGGAGGATCGCTTGAGGCCAGAAGTTTGAGACCAGCCTGGGCATCATAGCAAGACCCTGTCTCTATAACAAGTAAAAATAATAATAATTTGCTGGGTCTGGTGGCACTTGCCTGTAGTCCCAGCTACTCAGGTGGCTGAGGTAGGAGGATGGCTTGAGCCCAGGAGTTTGAGGCTGCAGTGAGCTGTGATTACACCACTGCCCTACAGCCTGGATTGCACAGTAAAAGACTTGTCTCTAAAAAAAGAAAAAAAAATTAATCATATCTAACAAATAATTCATACTACACCCAGGCACTGATTTTTGTTTTTTGTGGGATTTTGTTTGTTTGTTCTTTTTTTCTTCTTTTTTTTTTTTTTTTTTTTCCCTTTTTTGAGACAGAGTCTCACTCTGTCTCCCAGGCTGGAGTGCAGTGGTGCAATCTCGGTTCACTGCAACCTGCTGGGCACTGTTTTAAGCACTTTACCTGTATTGACCACTTGAATGAATGAATGAATTCATGCATGCATGCATTCATACATACATCTTTGAACAGCATTGCTTAAAATGTGTTTCCACCACTAGAAATTAGTTGCAACCTTTTAAAATTAATGGTTATTTTCTCTGATATAAAGTAATCCTTGATGCACATTGAAGAATAATTAGAAAACACAGAAATGTAAAGATTGTTTATATCTTTCTTAATCTCCCCCTCATAGCCTTTCTTGTCTTTCCTTCCAAGCACGTTTCCGTGCATATCAATTTTTTTGGCAAACTTTGAATCATTTTGTATAAACAATTTTGTGTCCTGCTTTTGTTCTCTAACCTTGTAGCACAAGGTATTTCCCCATGTCATTAAATATTTTTTGAAAACATGATTTTATAGCTACATAATGTTCCATCAGATGGGTGCAGCATAATTTATTTAAACAACCCCTTATTTTGGAGCATCTAAATTGTTTCTATTTTGTTGTTGTTGTTGTTCTCTTAAAAGTATTGGAGAGAGAATTTTCGTCGGTATAGCTTTGTTTGCATCTCTGCTGGTTTTCTTAGAATCCATTGACAGAGGTGAAGTTGTATCAGTGGGTATGAAGATTTGGGGGCTCCTCCTAGACATGGCCAACTTTCTTTCCAAAAAGGCTGCCCCAACTTGTTCTTCCTGACTTGCGTCTCTCTGTGTCTCCTCCTGCCTTTTGCTCATTTATGCACAGGAGGCTTTAGGACTTACCTTGCAGACTCATAAGAGGATAATAACCCTTAGGCAGTCACTATTGCTCCAAACAAGTTGGCCTTCTAATTCTCATGGCGGCACCATTTCCTGTTGTCCCTGCCTCACCCTTCAGCTCTAGGGAACCCCAGGGATGTCTCTCAGTGCCCAGTGAACCTTGCTGGCTTCAAATGAAACAATGTATCTCTTTGCTTTAGCTCCACATGGGCTGTATATCCAGAGGAAGTATGTATCCAGCCAGTATCTTCTGATACGGTCATCCTAGAGGTCCAACTCCCCTGCCTGCTGCCCACTCAGAAGCTCTGCTCCTAGATCTCCCCCTACCCCTTGCCCCTTGCTAACTCCTCGAGTTACTTTTGCCAATGGTGGTGATTTTTCTATTGCTCTAAAAGAGAAGAGGAGAAGAATACCATAAAGCAGCAGAGCACAGGTTCTGAGGCCAGACCACCTGGGTTCAAATCCCAGCTCCAGCATTTTAGAGCTGTGTGACCTTAGGCAAGTTACTCAACCTCTCTGTGCCTTAACCGCCACATCGGAAAAATGGGCATGTTGAGAGAACTGAGTGGATTCGCACTTAGCACAGCACCTGGTACACAATAGGCCTTTACTATTCTTATCCATGATGTGTACATGTTTTATATGGATTTTTTAAATTAAATAAGAATGACAGTAGTTTTTTATAATGTCCCGTGCTATTTAGCTTCGCACTTCAGGCTATGGAGACATATGTGTGGTGTTCTGTTTCGAGCATACCTGGCAAGCCCTGGGGGCTCCGCTCCACACTTGGCTGACGGGAATGTCCATCAGCCTCTTTCCTGGGCCCCTAGTGAGCAGTTCTTTCTGCCTATGACATTCACTCAACGTAAATACAAAAGCCCATCACAGCATCCAGAGCACTTCCTCTTAGTAAATCGTTTAGAATGTCAGATCTGGGTGTGCAGGTTCAGAATGGCCTCAGTGCAAACTCTGAGCTCAGTGGCTTACCCCTGTCACCTAGCTTTTGTCACCAATGGCTTTGGCATTCGCAATCAGCCTGAGTCAGGAACTCACAGCATGGGTGATGCGCTTTCCCTTTCGCAATAGGCATTTGCAGGTCACGTACTTTAAAAAAGGGAACTTGATTTGGGGACTGCATTGCATCTGGGCTCCCTCTTGCCTCTTTGCCTGTCTTCTCTAATCTCTGTGGAATGCCTGTCGGGCCATGGACAGATATTTTATGAATTACTTATTCATCTTTTCACAAGTACAGCAGGGAAGTCGGCCTTCCTGATCCTGACTGGTCTAAACGCAGTTGCTAACGTAAGAAAAAGTCCAGTTTTCCAGCAGCACCAATCCGTTCAATCACTAGAGGAATTAGAAGTTAACCCAACTTTAGGAGGCCAAGGCAGGCAGATCACTTGAGGTCAGGAGTTTGAGACCAGCCTGGCCAACATAGTGAAACTCCATCTCTACTAAAAATACAAAAACTAGCAAGGCATGGTGGCACATGCCTGTGATCCCAGCGACTTGGGAGGCTGAGGCAGGAGAATCGCTTGAACCAGGAGGCAGAGATTGCAGTGAACTGAGGCTGTGCCGCAGCACTCCAGCCTGGGCAACAGAGCAAGACTCTGTCTTAAAAAACAATCGTTAACCCCCAAAATTAGATTATGGCTACATCCTCTCTGAATGTATCCCCACAACATTGCCTTTACAAGCAACCACCGGCTCCATGGCTATGATGCCCAGACTGTGAATTATTCGGCATGAAATCCACGCCCGGTCACCCCAGGAAGCCAGATACAGTGTTTTCTTGTTACTTTGTTTTTGTTATTGTTATTGTTTTGAGACTGCGTCTTACTCTATCACCCAGGCTGGAGTGCAGTAGTGCAATCTCAGCTCACTGCAACCTCTACCTCCCTGGTTCAATTGATTCTCCTGCCTCAGCCTCCCAACTACTGGGGATTACAGGCACCCACCACCATGCCCAGCTAATTTTTGCATTTTTAGTAGAGACAGGGTTTCACCATGTTTGCCAGGCTGATCTCGAACTCCTGACCTCAAGTAATCCACCTGCCTCAGCCTCCCAAAGTGCTGGGATTAAAGCCATGAGCCACTGCGCCCAGCCCAGATATAATGTTTTGAGCTAAGGGCTAGTACAAAACCTTGAGATGGTCCTGTTCTATCCTACCAAGGCTTTATAGTGAATGCATAAGAAAGTGAGGGTTTTCTCATGACGGAAGATGTATCTCTGCCACTTGGAAGTGCCAGGCCCAGTGAGAAGCATCTAACATAGAGGACAGGAGGAACACATTTCCCACTGGGCCCCAAAAGGAAGTGTCGCCTCAGGAGCACACAGTATCTACAGAATTGCACACCTAGGTAAACCCAGGATAGGACCCAACATTTGCCAGATGAATTCTGTTGCTGGCTCTCCCACCCCATCTGAGAATGTGTCCTGTTATGTTACAAAATGCAACACGTCAGAACTGACATTCTGGAAGTTGATTCCCAGAGGAAAACATTTAAAAGATTACCTTTAAAGATCCATCTCGCACCTGGGAGACAGGAAATAAGTCACAATCCAGGAGTTTAAAGACGAAATGAACAACTCGAGTCCTTGACCTTGTGAATATGATCCAGGCCACCAAGAAGAGAGGGCTTTCCTACGGGAGAAAGAGGGAGGGAAGGCTGGCTGCATGTGGAGGATTTGGGTGAGGAGTATCATCTAAGACCTAGATGTTGTGAAAGGGGTGAGATTTGCAGCAGTCGGGGAGAGTGAAGTCTGCACGCCAGTGTGGTGCACGTCCAGCTGTGGGCTGGGCGCCGTGGGGACAAGAAACACTCCATGAGTCCTCGTGCTGAAGTCTGCTGTGCACGGCCACAGCCTGGCCATTAGCATTTAAAGCAGGAGCTCTCCAGAGGCAGGGACAGGACTTTTCCTCTCTGTGTCCTCAGCAGTGAGCACTGAGCTGCCACCTCAGAGGCACTCAGTGCATGGCTCGTGAGTGAGTGAGTGAGTGAACGAATGCGTATCTCCACATCCCACAAAATACCAGTGTCCAGTGAAAGATGAGGGTTTTTAGAATTTGGGAAGCCCTACGTTCATCAAAATCATTTGGATAATTTGACCTAGCAGATGGGGAAAGCCAAAAAAAGCAGGGTACAAAGCTTCATTGACAACATGATGCCTGTTTTATGCATGCACCTATAAATATGCTCTTTCTGAAGGCGTGCATGCGACCCACAATATGCCCCTGTGAATTAAACAGGGGACAATCACTATTAACACAAGGGTAAGTTCCCTTGAGGCCTCTTTTCTCTAACTGTATCATGCGTTCTTATGTTTTATGTGTGTGTGTGTGTGTGTGTGTGTGTGTATGTGTATATATATATATATATATATATATGGCAAATAACATAGGGGACAGGAGGAACACATTTTTGCATAATACATATATATATATAAAATATATCTATATTATGCAAAAAACAAGGTATGGGAGGAAATTTACCCTTATATTAATGGTGTTTCTGGCTGGTGGGATTAATCATGATTCAACTTCTAAATGTCACTGTCTTCTAAATTTCATACAATGAGCATGTTAACAAACTTTGTTGCTGCTGTTGTTTTTAGAGACAGAGTCTTGCTCTGTTTCCCAGGCTGGAGTGTGGTGGCACCGTCATGGCTCATTGAAGCCTCAAACCCCTGGGCTCAAGTGACCCTCCCACCTTAGCCTTCCAAGTAACTGAGATTACAGGCATGAGCCACTACACCTTGGAACAAATATTTTAGATCAACAAAACACCTATATTTCCGGTTTGGGGAAGGTAGGACAGAGAGAGGTTCATGGGAAAGAGGAAAACACTTTCCCCAGGTGCGCTTTAGACAGAGTTGTCAGGGACCCCTCACCTGCTGAGCCCTGAAGGTAGGTGGGCTGGCTCAGGCCACTCTCTGGGGTTCTGCCCAGCCTCCAATCCCAAGCTTAGCCCAGCGCCTGAGCACCTGATAAGGCCCTACAGGCCCATAGGGCTTCCTCCCTGATATGGTTTAGATTTGTGTCCCTGCCCAAATCTCATGTTGAATTAGAGGAGGGGCCTGATGGGAGGTGATTGGAGCATGAGAGTGGATTTCCCCCTTAATGGTCTCATGGTAGTGAGTGAGTTCTCACGAGATCTGATGGTATAAAAGTGTATGGCATTTCCCCCTTCGTTCACTCTCTCTCCTGCCGCCATGAGAAGAAGGTCCTTACTTCCCTTTCGCCTTCCACCACAACTGTAAGTTTCCTAAGGCTTTGCAATCATGCTTCCTGTTAAGCCTGTGGAACTGTGAGTCAATTAAACATCTTTTCTTCATACATTACCCAGTCTCAGGTAACTCTTTATAGCAGTGTGAGAACGAACTAATACATTCCTTCTGCAGAAGGAAAGAAGAGGGCCAGGTGCAGTGGCTCATGCCTGTAATCCCAGCTCTTTGGGAGGCTGAGGCAGGTGGATCATTTGAGGTCAGGAGTTTGAGACCAGCCTGGCCAACAAGGTAAAACCTCATCTCTACTAAAAATACAAAAATTAGCTGGGCGTTATGGCACATGCCTGTAATTCCAGCTACTCCGGAGGCTGAGCAGGAGAATCACTTGAACTGGGAGACCAAGTTTCCAGTGAGCCAAGATCGTGCCACTGCACTCCAGCCTGGGTGACAGAGCAAGATTCTATCTCCAAAAAAAAAAATCCTTCCTCAGGCAATGAGAACCTCAACCTCAGCATCTCTCCCTGGCACAGTCCCTTAGAGTTGATCAAGGGCCCCCTCACCTGCCTTCTCATTTCCCCCCCGCACAACCACCAAGCCTAGGGATGGATTACTGCCACTTAACTGATGCAGAAACTGAGAGCCAGGGGAAGATATGCAGGGAAGAGGGGGTCCTGGGTAGGTCCAGGAGCCTGTTTCCCAGGGTCCTGTGTGCACTTCCCACTGCTCCACACTGCCCTCCTCCTGCCCAAGCTTTCCAGCTCAGCAGAGCTAAGTTGGAAAGGAGGAAGGGGTGAGGAGTGGCAAGCTTGCTCTAGAAGGCCTACAGCAGGACTTATGCACAGTTTGCCTTTCTGCGGTGGAGATAAGGCACGTGTCTCAGCAGTCTTGCCAAGCCTGCCGGCTCACCCACAGCCAGGTCATCCCACCTGGCAGGGCACGTGCCATGGGCATAGCCGGTGAGCCGTAGGGAAACATTTGCAGAGCCGTGCTGCTGTGGGACAACCTCGCTGATGTCAGGCTCTGTGCTGATTCTTCCATGTACTACATCCTGATCTACTTTCCCTCCCCCTGCGCCCCACACTGGGCCCCAGGAGGCCGAGCCATTCGAATGTCTGCAGACTCCATCCCCAAGCTCCCTTGTCCTCTGGCTTCATGATCAATGCAGCAATGGGAGGTACCAGCAAGAGGCTGGAGGGAAGAGAGTGTGGGGTCCCCCACCTAACCCGCAGCAGGCCAGGGAATGGCAATGTCTGGGCTCCTTTGGCTACCCCCTCACTCCTGTGGGCTGCACCCTCACAGGACTCCATGTTCTAGGACTCTGTATGGAGTCCCTGTGCTTACAGCTGGGGGCACAAAGAGGGAGAGAATGACCTCCTCCGGAGTTTCTAGCTCCTGAGCTTCCCCATCCATTGTGGTCCTCTCAGCTCCACCCATACTACTGTAAATGGCCTCTGTTTCAGGCACCCCTTTCCCATGCATCTTGTTCCTCCTGGGATCTGGACTTGTTCAGGCTCTAACCAAATCCCTACCTAAGGGTGGCTCCAAGCTATAGAATCAGTCTTCTGTGATCCCTCCCTCAGCCTCACTCTCCTGATCTTCCAAACGGAGAAGCAATAGTCAACGGGCTTTGTCTGTTGTTAAAAGGTGAAGATCGTAAGAAGTGCGGTTCTTTGGAAAAGATTTGCAAGCTCTGGTGTCCATGGGGGATTTAGAGATGGGTGTGTTCAGGGTCGCCTTTGCAACTCAGATGAAGAGCAGCTACCTCTCAAGCTGTAGCCTCCCTTTTCTGAGCTGGGGCTGTAAATCAAGGAGAATCACAAGAATGTCTCTGGCAGCTAATCCTGAAGTTTCTGCCCTTAACTCAGGTCTATCAGATGCTTCATCAAAGCAGATGAACGCTGACTTCACACATCACTCTCGTAAGCCTAGAGTTCTGGTTTCCAGTCCATAGCCAATTAGAAATGGCAATTTAGCAAGGGAGAGATGACCAGAGCGATGAGAGTGACAACTAGAGGCCTGATGGTAAGGGAAGAACTCGAAAATCTCTAGGAAATCGGCCAAAAGACGTAAGGAAGCTCTGAGAACAGAGGCCATTAGCAGAGGGCAAACACCCCAGCACACCTCGCCAGCCCGAGGGCTGCATTACCTCCCGCTCAGCAGGGGAGGTTCACAGCAGCAACCCTGAGCCATTACAGAAAGGTTAATGGTGTTCCACATTCTCCAAGCAAGAAGGAAGGGAAATGTGCACCGCATCTTGGAGATATTTCCATCTGAAAATGTTACATGAAAATAATTTACGGCTCTCTCTCTCTCTCTCTCGAAAACTCAGCTGTCTGGATCCCATTCCCTGTGGGTTCCAGATGAGCAAGGTTTTGCTGTTACTGGAAGTATCCACACTTGCGGGCTGGCAGCATTTATTGAGTGCCTGCTGAATGCCGAGCACTCTACGAGGAGGGGAGGAGGGTTTCCAGGGAGGAAGCAGCTCATCTGTGTCTTCTGGGGCTTAAGGCGATGGCAAGACCCAGAGTTTCTCCTCTTTTCGTGAGCGAGACCTCGTCTAGCAACACCTGGCACCGCCTGGCGCCTGCTGCTCTAATGGTAATACCTGCACCAGCAGGTAAGACCCACTTGGAGCACCTGAGCCAGGAGCCCCTCGGCCGCTGAGCGCCCCAGCGCGTGCCCCTCTCTGGGGTCTGTTTTTATTATAAATATTTCATTCTTTAGGAGTGTGGGTTTTAGCTGATATACAGCATTTGGCAGGGTTCCTCTCTAGCATTTGGTAATAATTCCATACCAAATGCTAGGGAGAAACTCTCCCAAATGGAACCGCTTCAAGCCAGGGCTCTTGAAAAAAACTGGAGCCTGAGGAAGCCACTGCATATGAGCTGTCCCCAGCTCCCCAGGGCGGGCAGAGGAGAGAAATGCAGCCAGGACCAAGGACTCTGGGCTTCCCCATCGCATGAGGACCACTCACTTTCACTACCCCCTCACCCCCACCCCCGACTTGCTAACCTTGTAGACAAGCAGGGCCTGGGATTGGAAGCAGATTATACACACAGTAGGTGTTTCCTACACATGGCTGGGCTGGATTCTGGGAATGTAAAATTAAAACGTGCCCATTCATTTTTCCAAAATGTCATTTTATGCTCTTACCCTATTCCACACTTTGACAGCTCCGTGTTTCCTTTAGAAAATATTTAAAATTTCGGGTGGGTGTAGTGGCTCATGCCAGTAACCTCAGCACTTTGGAAGGCCAAGCAGAGTTTGAGATCAGTCTGGCCAATGCTGCAAGACCCCATCTCTCTAAATAAAACAAAGTAACCAAGTCTAGTCCCATCAACTTGGGAAGCTAAGGCAGGAGGATTGCTTGATCTCAAGAGTTCGAGGCTGCAGGGAGCTATGACCACGCCACAGCACTCCAGCTGGGTGCAGAACAAGACCCAATTTCTTAAAAAAAAAAAAAAGTTAAATTTCATGACCACTCTGAAACTGGACTGCCTGAGTTCATGTTCTGGCACCTCTGTGGGCTTCACTAGAAAGGAAGAGAATCCCTGTAAGATAGGAATGACAGTATCTCCCTCCCAAGCAGCTCATGGTGGGAACTGACTGTCGCACACAGAGACTGCTGGTGCACAGTACCCGCTCTCAAGCAGGCATCCTCTCTCAGCTTTACTGAGCATGTACTATGTGCCAGGGACTTTACACAACCATTTCATCTGGTGGGTATTTGATGAGAAAAAGGAGACTTCTTTCCTGGACCGCTCCTGGCTCTGTTCCTCAAAGGCTGAGTGGTAAATGCATGCAGGGCTGCTGTGGCCGAGACCCTGGTCCTTTCTGCTCCAGAGCCTCTGGATCAAAGGTGTGAGTGAGGCTGGCAGAACCACCACCAAGGATAGAGGGGACCCTTTCCTGCTGGGATGCATTCCAGCCTTCCCCTGTAGGTGTTGGCTGCTCAGTGATGCACACCCCTCAAGTCCCAGGATAGAGTAGGAAACATGACACTGCAGAGGAAGCTGCCCCTGGTCACAGGGTCTGCTGGGGTCCCAGCAGCTGCCTGGCAATGCCCCAGAGCCCCAAAGGATCCCTTGTGTCTCTTTAATAAATACCCTGTTAACCTGGGCTAATTTTTTTCTTTTTTTTTTTTTTTCATTGTTGTTGTTTTCCTGTGATGTATCCTGTTGTGGATTTATTATTTTTCATCTCCTGCTTGGAACTCTTTGTGATTCTTGATTCTGAAGACTCATGTCTTTCATCAAGACTGAAAAATTCTTATCCATAATCTCCAGAAATTTCCTCTTTCGTCTCCTCTCCATTCCATCCTTCTAGAATCTCTATTAAGAAGGGACCTTTGGGCTAAAACTGGTGGCTCACACCTGTAATCCCAGCACTTTGGGAGGCTTAGCCAGGTGGATCACCTGAGGTCAGGAGTTCGAGACTAGTCTTGCCAACATGGTGAAATCCAATCTCTACGAAAAATACAAAAATTAGCCAGGTGTGGTGTTGGGTTCCTGTAATCCCAGCTACTCAGGAGGCTGAGGCAGGAGAATTGCTTGAACCCAGGCAATTGCCGTGAGTCAAGATTGCGCCGTTGTGCTCCAGCCTGGCAACAAGAGCGAAACTCCATCTCAAGGAAAAAAAAAAAAAAGGGGGGACCTTTGCTTCATCCTGCAGGCATCTCAGTGCCTTGTGTTTTCCAGCTCTTTCTGCGCTGCCTTCCGTGTAATTTCCTTCCGAGCTGTCATCTGCCTGGCTAATTTCTTGTACTGCCTCAGTGGGTCTGCTTCTCATAGCCAGTTCTTCTCTGGCTAGACGGCAAGCATTGACTGTGAGAGGGAACTTGAATGTGGGATTTTGCAACACGTTACTGTGGACCGTCCAGCTCAGAGCCCAACATAATAGGGTCCTTGTGCTAGTTTCCTTGCTTGGAGATGTCCCCACAGGTTCCTCCTCTGGTACCTATAATATAGTCACAGCTGTACTGTCTGTGAATGGCTTCCTCAGGAAGCTCGAAAGCTGCCCCCACTCTCCACCCAGGGAAACGCCTGACTGCCCCTGCACCAGCCTGCAAACACCCTCAACAAGTGATGGGTGAGACAGCATAGCTCTCTACCGTGCTACAAAAACGTGAGCTAGCAGTGGTTGTGAGCATTGCTTCGGAGGTCAACAGACATGGCTTTAAGTCCAGCTCTGCCATTTTACCAGCCAGATGACCTTACTCAATTTACGCACCACTCTACACTGTAGTTTCCGTCTCTATAAAATGGGGATGGCACATGAGCTTTCTTTACAAGTTTGCTTGAAGGATAAATGCTTTATTCTCAGAAGGGCTTTCTCCAACCTGGGATGACACTCACCAAACACATCCTAAACATCATTTGTTAATAACAGTGATATTGGAAGCCCCTTCATGTGGATAGGCCATTGCATTGCTTTATTTCTGTCTCTTAAATTATGCACAGAACAGTCCACTTACACTTTTTTTTTTTTCCCCAGACAGAGTCTCACTTTGTCACTCAGGCTGGAGTGCAATGGCATGGTCTTAGCTCGCTGCAATCTCCACCTCCCAGGTTCCAGCAATTCTCCTGTCTCAGCCTCCTGAGTAGCTGGGGTTACAGCTGTGTACTACCACACCTGGCTAATTTTTGTATTTTTAGTAGAGATGGGGTTTGCCGTGTTGGCCAGGCTGATCTCTAACTCCTGACCTCAAGTGATCCTCCGCTCCGGCCTCCCAAAGTGCTGGGATTACAGGCGTGAGCCACCACACCCGGCCTCCACTTGCACTTTTACTCTTGCTGGAGGCACTAAGACAAGCAACCCTAGGCCTTCTCTCCTCCCCCCACTTTTGACACAGGTGATGAAAAATCAGAGAGACTTAGTGCAGGATGGAGGCTGCTGTGGTGAGGGGCAGGAGAAATTCTGGTGGAAGGAACCACTAAGCACTATCTATCCAGTCATTAACGGCAGTTACGTCTCCTACCTCGGGTAATCGATCAGGTCTTCAGATCCTCCGTGTCCTCTGGGCTAGCCAGGGAGCAGCTGTGGACATGGGGTTCCTATAAGACCCTAACAGCAGCTCTGAGGACCCTCCCTCAGTGCCCCTGTCTCTCAGGAATCATGCCTCTCCCACCCCAACCCCACCCTGGCACTCTGCACAAGAAACACAAGACCTCATGCAAGACCGAAGCCTTGGAAGCCAGAAGCTGCCTCCTCCCTCGGAACGCAGCCTCCCCAGGTGTGTCTGCCAATTCCAAAGAAACAAAAAGCAAGAAGGCTTTCTTCTCCCAGAAGGGCCTTCTTGTTCCTGCCACTGTTTCTTCATGTCCCAGCGTCTCAGAAACATGAATTCAGAGACAAGTTACAGAGCTTAAGTTACTGCTGACACTTGATTGGAATAACTGTTACGTAAAAGCCAACACAGATGAATCGCCTGTAGGGAGTTGTCTGACTGCATGAGTTTTTACACATCTTTCAGCTAAATCAAAGATCCAAATGCTAAATCTCTCACTCAGGAACATCAAGTGGATTTGTGACAGTCCCCGGAGGACCCGGTGTCCATAAACCAATGAATGAATTACACTGATCCTGGTATGCAGTTTCTCATCTGTGACTGATACAATATTGATAATATTCTTTATTTCACTTAACTCCTTCAGGGCCACACTGAAACACAGCACTCTTGGATTATGTCTACACCCTGATGAGAATAATAATCTGCTGTGGGGAATATAGCAGATCAATTGATTGTTCACTCATATGTAGATCAGATGAGAGTAAAGGGTATTTGCTGGCCAGGCACAGGACTCACACCTGTAATCCCAGCACTTTGGGAGGCCAAGGTGGCTGGATCACCTGAGGTCAGGAGTTCAAGACCAGCCTGGCCAACATGGTGAAACCCCATCTCTACTAAAAATACAAAAATTAACTGGGCATGGTGGCAGGCGCCTGTATTCCCATCTACTCAGGAGGCTGAGGCAGGAGAGTCACTTGAACCCCAGAGGCGGAGGTTGCAGTGAGCTGAGATAGTGCCGTTTGTACTTCAGCCTGGGCAACAATTCTTCAATGCATATGAGGAGACTGAGGCCCAGAGAATGGCAGTTAGTCCACAACCACTCAGTGAGTTTTTGGCAGTGGAGACTACAGCCTTGTTGCCATGCAAAGAAATGATGTGTCCTTCTCAGCACATTGGATTGGGGCTTTCATGATATCCATCTTTCTCCCAGTGTTGTTAATCTTTTGTTTTGTTTAATTCTTTGAAACAGTCTTAGCCTCCCAAGTAGCTGGGGTTCCAGGCGCACACCACCATGCCCAGCTAACTGGGTATTTTTTTGGTTTATTTGTAGAGACAGAGTCTCACTCTGTTGCCCAGGCAGGTCTCAAACTACTGTCCTCAAACAATCTTCCCACCTTGGCCTCCCGAAGTGCTGGTTTTACAGATGTGAGTCACCACACCCAGCAATGTTAATATGTTAATCTTTATTACTTTGTGGGCTTTTTTTTTTTTTTTTGAGACAGAGTTTCACTCTTGTCGCCTAGACTGGAGTGCAATGGCGCAATCTTAGCTCACTGCAACCTGCACCTCCCAGGTTCAAGAAATTCTCCTGCCTCTGCCTCCTGAGTAGCTGGGATTACAGGCACCTGCTACCATGCCCAGCTAATTTTATTTTTAGGAGAGACAGGGTTTTACCATTTTTGCCAAGCTGGTCTTGAACTCCTGACCTCAGGTGATCCTCCTGCCTCGGCCTCCCAAAGTGCTGGGATTACAGGCATGAGACACCATGCCCAGCCATCTTTATTACTTTGATTGATGTCTGCCAGGTTTCTCTACTAGAAGGTCACAATTTTTCTTTTGTTATTAATACATATTTTGGGGGAGGTACTTTGAAAGTGTGCAAATATTCTGTATCCACTCAAACTTCTAACCTCTAATTTTAGCATGCATCTTTGCATCTTTTCTGCAATAATTATTCTGTGTTTAACATGGTTTATATTTCCTTCTTTTCTCCTACTTACAGTAACCAGGATTCTCCTGTAAGGAACAGTTATACCTTCTATTTATTTGTGTATTCAATTGTTTATGTATACCAATATGGACACACAGATGTGTATTTTATTGCGTTATGTCTGAATAGTGTCACTACTTATTTTTGTTGCTCAAGTTGTTTGAGCATTGGCCATTGGGGCCTCTTTGAGGTTGGCTCTTGGGCCTTTTCACAATGCTCTCTTCTTTTGTATGCAATTTCTGACTTTCTGTCACTACAAGATGCTCCAGGATCATCTTGTATTATCCCTACCCCATACTAGAATCAAACACTTCAAAAAAATGCTCTGGTTCCTTTTACTGATGAATGATACTTAGAAACCAAATTCAGAGCATTATGTATGCCCATTATCACTAGGGTGTCAGTGCTTCTAGGCCACCTCAGCAAACATAACTTAGAAATATATAATATATTCTTCTCCATGCAATATTCGTATTTATGTCTGTATCTATCTGTCTATCCATCCATCCATCCATCCATCCATCCATCCATGTATATGTTGTTTTTAAGTGAATTCATAACAATACCTCTCATTCCAATTCATCATCGCAAGGTTCATTCTAGCCTTCTCCTTTCCTTATTTGTAATTTATTTTCCCAACTGTGAGAAATCTGGCCTGTATTATCTAAAATACACTTACTTATCTGTTCAACTCTTCTATACACATAAAGTTTCAGAACTGCAATCTCACACTCCCATGAGAAACAGATTTACTAACCAAAGTACTTGCACAATTCTTCTCTTTACTTTGTCTAGTGAAACATTGAATATTTTACAAGGTAACTTAGGTTCACTTTTTTCTTTCCCACTTTTTTAGTATGCATATATCATTCATCTGTAGTACAGTTAGGTTCATTTGTTGCAGTTTGCATTTCATTTTTTGTCTCCCCTCTATCCTGTTTTTGCTTTTCAACTTAAACTCTGTGATGAGCTCTATGAATTTTGACAAAAAAACCTGTCAGGTATTCACCACCATAGTCACGATACATCCCATTACCCCAAAATTTCCTCACACAAGACCCTTTGTGATCCATCTCTTCCTCCAACTCCTACTCCGGACTCCACCCCTATTGTTCTGCCCTTTTTTAAAATGTCATATAAATGGTGTCATCAAATACGGAACCTTTTGAGTCTGGCTTCTTTCACTCAGCAGAATGTATGTAATAATCATCTGTGTTTCTCTGTGTATCAATAGTGTGATGGTTAATATTGAGTGTCAACTTGATTGGATTGAAGGATGCAAAGTATTGTCACTGGGTGTGTCTGTGAGGGTGCTGCCAAAGGAGATTAACATTTGAGGCAGTGGATATGAAAGGCAGACCCACCCTCAATCTGAGTGAGCACAATCTAATCAGCTGCCAGCACGGCCAAATAGAAGCAGGCAGAAGAAAGTGAAAAGACCAGCCTGGCTGAGTCTCCCAGCCTACGTCTTTCTCCCATACTGCATGCTTCCTGCCTTCAAATATCGGACTCCCAAGTTCTTCAGCTTTGAGACTTGGACTGGCTTCCTTGCTCCTCAGCTTGCATTCAGCCTATTGTGGGACTTCACTTTGTGATCCTGTGAGTCAGTACTCTTTAACAAACTCCCCTTTGCATGTCTATTCTATGAGTTCTGTCCCTCTAGAGATTCCTGCCTAATATAGATAGTTTGCTCCTTTACATGACTGAGTGGTATGCCATTGCAAGGAAGTACCCCAGTTTATTTATTTTTCCTCGGTTGAAGGGCATCATATTGTTTTCATTTTGGGATTGTTAGGAATAAAGTGGCTATTAAAATTTGTGTACAGGTTTTTATGTGAATATAAGATTTTATTTAGTAAGAGTGGAATTGCTGGTTATAGTAAACTGTATTAGAAACTTCCAGACTGTCTTTCACAATGGTTGTAACATTTACCAGTCCCAAGAGCAGTACATTAAAGTCATTCTACATCCTTCTCAACACTTAGTAGTGTTGAATTTTTTTTATTTTAGCTGTTCTAATAGGATTATAGTGATATCTTGTTATAATTTTAATTTGTAGTTTTGTAATGACTAATGGACATTGGGAATCTTTTCATATGCTTATTTGTTATCTGTATATCTTCTTTGGTGAGGTATCTATTTAGATCTTTTTCTCATTTTAAAAACTGGGTTATTTAGTGTCTTGTCGTTGAACTTTAAAAGTTATGTATATGGGACACAAATTCTTTGTCACAAATGTGATTTGTACATATTTTCTCCCAATGTTTGTCTTGTTTTTATTCCCTTAACAGTGACTTTTCCAGAGCAACAGTTTTTAATTTTAATGAAGTCTGTTTTTCTTTTTTTATGAATCCTGATTTTAGTGTCATATCTCAAAACTTTGCCTAATTCACAGTCATAAAGACATTGTCCCATGTTTTCTTATAGAAGTTTTATAGTTTCACACTTTACATTTAGATCTCTAATTCATTTTTAGGTTTGTTTGATATTTTTTGTTTTGTATGAAACATAATGTCTGGATCAAGGGTCACTTCTTTGTATCAGAAAATTCAATTGAACACAATTTCTTAAAAAATTTATTCCTTCTCCATTGAATGCCTTTTGTATCTTTGTCAAAGCCATTTTTGTAGGTTTACTTCTGGACTCTATTCCATTGTATTGTTCCATGTGACTATTATTTTATCCATAGTATGTTGTCTTGATTACTGTAGCTTTATAGTAAGTCTTGAAATTAGGTGGTGTGAGTCCTCCAATTTTGTTCTTTTTCCAGTTGTTTTGGCTCTTCTAGTTCCCATGCCTTTCCATATAAATTTTAGGAACAGCTTGTTAATATTTATTTTTCAATGCTGGGGTTTTAAATAAGGTTGGGTTTAATCTCTAGACCAATTTAAGGAGGATTAACATCTTAACAATATTGAATCTTCTAATCCATGAGAATGGGTATCTCTCTACCTATTTAGGTCTTCTTTTGTTTCTTTCTCAGTGTTTTATAGTTTTCAGCATATAGATCCTATATGTATTTTGTTAGATTTACACCTAAGTATTTTATGTTTTGTACTGTGATAAATTTGTTTTACAAATTTTGAATTTCAATTCTATATTGCTAGTATATAGAAATATATTTGGTGTTTACATATTGAGCTTATATTCTACAACCTTGCTAAATTCATTTATTTGTGCTAGAAGCTTTTTTGTAAATTATCTGGGATTTTCTACACACATAGTTATATTGTATACAAATATAAGTGTTCTGTTTCTTCCTTTTCCGTCTATATGCCTTTCATTTATTTTTCTTGCCTTATTGCATTGGTTTCCATATGAGGTTGAATTAAATAAAAACTGTGAGAGATTACATCTTCCTTATGCCTCATCTTAGAGGGAGATCATTCAGTTTTTCACAATTAAGTATGATGTCAACTGTAGAAATTTTCTAGCTGTTCTTTATAAGATTGAGAAAGTATCCTTCTTTGAGTTACATTTTTGTTATGATAGTGTAAGGGACTGTATTCTCGCTCTCCTGTGAAACTGATTAAAATTATAAAAAGTATCCAACCATTTAAAGCTTATGGAAATTATATTAAGAGCATACAACAAATGAAAAATCAGTAACTCAAGAATATCTACTAAAATTTAGTAACAACGGCAAGAGTCTGTGGTATTTGAACTGACTGCTCTCACCCTTCTTCCTCTCAGCTCAGCAAAATGAAAACTCTACTGTGGACGAGTGCGTCTTTCCCCAGCCCCTAGTCAGAAAACTGTCTTCTCGGGATGGGCAGGACATCAGCATCTCTCCTTTTGCCTTCAGCTACCTGTTCTAAGGCTACCTTCCAGGTGAGTGCAGCTGAGAAGTTGGATGTTGTCCCTTGCCTCTTCCCACTCCACTCTCATGAGTTGGAAGCTTTATCAAAGGTGTGATGTACTGGGAATACTATGATTTAAATTACCCTACCCTGGCTTATTTGTAGTTCACAGATCAGAGGTTCCAAGCCAGGAGAGGCAAACCAAAAAGTTCTGAGGCTATTTTGTCTCCCTTCACTGAGTGCTCAGCTTCTGAAGTGGGGATGTCCCACAGAGAGAAGTGTGCCATTCTTTCAACTCTCAGCTCCAGAGCCATGTATGACAGATTTTTGCCTAGGGGAACAAGCAAGGCATAAAAAAGAGCTCTGAATCTTTTTTCAAAGAAACTGACTTCATTTGTAACATGGTATAGACTTCAAGCCTAAGGACACCCTCAAAAACAATGAAGGTTGTGGTAAAAGGCAAATGAAAGGAGATTGGCAGAATCACTGGAGATACAAGCTAAACTGCCAGCCAGTTAGTTTGCTAGAAAGATTCAAAAAGAAAGACAAGTGAGAGAACCTCCTGGGGTCAGAACAGATCTCACACATTGACCTCAATAACTATCCCTTCAAAGGGACTCCAACTTTATTGGATCAGTTTATTCCAACTTATATTCAAGAGAATTTTTAAAAAACAATGAAGAAGCAATCGGCTGGCAGTTAGTGGTGGAGATTGTATGCTAGGGTGGCTGGGAAAAGAGACAGTCAAAATGAGTCCTTCCAAAGCCACTATCATCCCCGGCTGACTACAGTCATACCCAAGACTGCCCCCTACCTCCCAAGGAGTGACATCAGAAGCTTCATACTGTGGGAGGTGGGAAACAACAGACTTCATTAAAACAATCCAGCCAGTCATCAAACAAATAAACAAATAAATAATTTAAAAGCCCCAGAGAAGGAAAGATCAATACCCAGAGTTGCTACAATATAGTATTTAAAATTTCCAGTTTACAGAAAAAAATTCAAACATGGAAAGAAACATAAAATTATAATACACATACCAGAAACTGCTTGAGAGAGTGACCAGATGTCAAATTTATCAGAAAAAGTCTTCAAAATTGCCATTAGAAATATATTCAAAGGACTGAAGGAAACCATGGCTAAAAACGTAAGGGAAATACATTATATGTTCATATTAAATAGGGGCTATTCATAAAGAAATAGAAATTATTCTAAAATAATCAAATGAAAATTCTGAAATTAAAAAGTACAATAACTGAAATGAAAAATATACCAGAGGGGATCCACAATAGATTTTAACTGGCAGAAAAAATAATTAATAAACTTGAAAACAGATTAATGGAGATTATGCAATGTAAAGAACAGAGAGAAAACATAATTTAAAAAATAAACAGAGCCTCTGAGAAGTTGGTGAGACACCATTATGCACACTAACATACATGTAATGAGAGTACCAAACATAGAGGAGAGAGAAAAAGAGCAGAAAATAATATTCAAGGAAATAATGGCTGAAGTTGCCCCAATTTATTGAAAATTAATCTATACATCTAGAAAATTTAACAAACTCTAAGTAGGTAGATTAACACAAATCCAGACACATCACAATAAAAAAAAAAAACTGCTAAAAGTGAAAGAAGGAGAAAATCTTGAAAGCATAAAGAAAAAAATGACTCATCACTTCTAAGGAAACCCCAGTAAGTTTAAGAGCTGACTTTTTAACAGAAACGAAAAAGGCCCAAAGACAGTGCTCAAACTGCACAAAGAAAAAAAAATGTGTCAACTAAGAATTCTATATTCACCAAAGCTATCTCCTAAAACTAAAGGTGGCATACATGTATTCCCAGATAAACACAAGCAGAGAGAATTTGCTGCTAACAGATACCTTACAAAAAATCCTAAGGTCAGAAGTTGTTCAGGTTAAAAGTATGTGACTGCTGGCAGTAATCTGAATCCACAAGAAAAAAAAACACTACTGGTAAAGGTAATTATTTAATTACAGAATGCAGTTTAAATGTATGCTTTTCTCCTTTCTTAAGAGATTTAAAAAGCAACTGTATAAAACAATATTTACATACTGTTTGGCTTGGCCTATAACATATAGAAAGGAAATATACAACATGATAAACAAGACCTAATACACATCTACAGAACACTCCACCCAACAATGAGAGAATATATATTCTTCTAAATATACATGAAATATTCAGGATTTACCATATGCTAGCCTATAAAACAAACCCCAATACATTTAAAAGGATTGAATAAGACAAAGCATATTCTCTAACCACATAGAATAGAATTGGAAGTATTATCCTCACACAAAGGAAGTGAGCAAGAATTAAGTTGTATTCGGCTAACGAAATGACTCCAGATGCTAACTTGAATCCACAGGAAAAATTATATAGCAGAAATGATAAACAAGAATATAACAAAAACTATAAATATATACTTGATCTCTTTCAGCTTCTTTAAGAGACATACAATTATATAAAGTAATAATAGTAATAATGTATATTTGGGTTTGTAATACTTATAGATGTAATATGTATAACAGTAATATAGTAATGCATCACTTAATGATGAGAATACATTCTGAGAAATGCATCATTAGGTGATTTTGTCCTTGTGCAAACATCATAGATCGTACTTACCCTAATCTAGATAATATAGCCTACTACAAATGTAGGCCACATTCTATAGACTTCTGCTTGTAGGCTACAAACCTGTACAGTATGTGACTTACTGAATACTGTAGGAAATTGTAATACAATGTTGGTTGTGTATCTAACCATATATAAGCATAGAAAAGGTATAGTAAAAGTATGCTATGAAAGAAAGGAAAGAAACGGTACACAATTGTATAGGGCACTTATCATGAATGCAACTTTCAGAACTGAAAGTTGCTCTGGATGAGTTGGTGAGTGAGTGGTGAGTGAATATGAAGGCTCAGGACATGACTGTACACTACTGTAGTCTTATATAAATGCTGTACACTTGACTAGAGTAAATTTATTTAAATATTTTTCTTCCTTAAATAATAAATTAACCTTAGCTTACTATGACTTCTTTACTTATAGATTTTTCAATTTTTAAAACTTCTGACACTTTTGCAATAACACTAATCTTAAAACACACATAGTACAGCTGTACCAAAATATTTTCTTTTTAATATTCTTATCCTACAAGCTTTTTCTATTTTTTAATTTTTTTACTTTTTACATTATTAAATTATAAACCAAGACAAATACACACATTAACCTAGGCTTACACAGAGTCAGGATCATCAACATTACTGTCTTTCTCTTCCACATCTTGTTCCACTGGAAGGTCCTCAGGGGAAATAAGAGTTTTATTATAATCTTATGGGACCACTGTTGTATATGTGCTTTGTCATTGACTGAAACGTTATTATGCAGCACAGGACTGTACTAAAGGGGGGGGAGGGGAGAAATAAACCTATATAGTAGTAGTGCTTCCACAGCTTACTGTAACTACATTAAAGTTAATCTGAAGCTGACTCTGATAAATTAAGGTACATAAAGTAAGCCCTAGAGCAACCACCCAGGAAATAACTCAAGAAAATATAGTAAAGAATATCATTTAAAAATTAAAATTCTACCGTATAAAATTGAAATGCAAAAGAAAGCAGTAACAGAAGAGAAGAGAAACAAGACACATAGATAACAGATAGATGGCAGTTGTTACAAATCAACCTGTATCAATAATGATATTAAATGTACGTGGGTTAAATAATTCAAAGCACAGACTGTCAGGCTAGGTGAAGAAAAGATGTGATGTCTAGAGGAAACATATTTTAGATTCAAAGATACAAATACATTGAAAGTAAAAGAATAAAAAAAAATATCATCCAAGCAGTAACCACAAGAAATGTGCAATTACAGCTATACTAATATCAGACAAGATAAACCAAAAAAGTTATTATAGTCAAAGGAGAACATTTGTAATGATAAAAGGTTTGATCCATCAAGAAGAGAAAACAATTATTAACATATATGCAGTTAACAACAGAGCATCAAAATACATGAAGTAACTGACAAAGAGTAATAAACAATTTAACAATAATAGTTGGACATTTTAGTACCCACTCTCAATAGTGATAGAAAAACCATAAAGAGATATAATTTTGTAACCACCAAGATGGTTGATATGGTTTGGCTGTGTCCTCCTCCAAATCTCATCTTGAATTGTAGCTCTCATAATCCCCAAAAGTCATGGGAGGCACCTGGTAGGAGGTAATTGAATCATGGGGGCAGTTACCCTTATGCTATTCTCATGATAGTGAGTTCTCACGAGATCTGATGGTTTTATAAGGGGCTTTACCCCCTTTGCTTGGCACTTTTTCTTACTGCTGCCATGTAAAGAAGGATGTGGGTTTTTTTCCCTTCTGCTGGGATTGTAGGTTTCCTAAGGCCTCCCCGGCCATGCTGAACTGTGAATCGGTTAAACCTTTTTCCTTTATAAATTATCCAGTTTCAGGTATGTCTTTCTTAGCAGTGGGAGAATGGACTAATACAATGGTTGTAATCAAAGTCAAATATAAATACTTGTTGAGGAGGATGTGGGTAAATCAGAACCCTCAAACACTGCTGGTGGGAATGTCAAATGGTGCAGCCATTTTGGAAAAACAGTCTGGCAATTCTCCAAACAGTTAAAGATGGACTTATCATACAACCCAGAAATTCTACTCCTGGATATATACTCAAGAGAAATGAAATTAGTGTGTGCATGATACATCTTTTCTTATCCTCTTACTGTTACCTAGCTCTGTGTAGTTTCTTGTACAGGTATACTATAGATAGCATATTGTGAGTTTCTTGTACAATTGTAGATAGCATAGTGCTTTTTTATCCAACCTGGAAGTCTCTGGCTTTTGATTGGTGTATTTAGACATACATATTTAGTGTGGTTATTTATTTAAATTGTGTTTTGATTAAAATCTATCTTAGTAGCTTTTTTCAATTCATTTCTTGTTTTTATTTCTTGTCTCCCATCGTTTGAATTATTTAAATATTTTTATGATTCCATTTTATGTCCACTACAGACTATTTATGCCTCTTGTTATTTCACTAGTAGTTGTCATAGGATTTATAATATACATTTTTAATTAATCAGAGCCTATCTCTAAATTATATACTCTTTTACATGTAATATTTTACATGTAATATACATGTAGTATTTTACATGTAATATACATGTAGCATATTTTACATGGAATATTTTACATGGAATATACATGTTTTGCATGTAGTATAAAGACCTTCCAACAGTTCATCTCCAATTATTCCCTTCCATTCTGTGTGCTATTACCACACATTTTACATAGGTATAAATATACAAATAATTACTACTTATTTTTTGCTTCAGACAGTTGTCTTTTACAGTAATTAAAAAATAAAATTTATTTTACCTTCATTTATTTTATTTGTGTTACTCTTTCAATTTTCTGTCTGAGACTAAATTCATTTTGCTCAAAGAACTTCCTTTTACTTTTCTTATAGAGCATATCTTCAAGTGATAAATTCTCTAATATTTTTTCCTGGAGAGGCTATTATACCTCCTACATTTTGAAACCTATTTCATTCGGTGTAGCATTTTAGGTAGACAATTCATTTTTCTTTCAGTACTTTAAAGATGTCACTCAGTTGTCTTCTGCCTTACACGGATTCTGATAACAAGTGCCTTTGCTACTTTGTATTTAATATGTGGTTTTTCCCCCCTCTCTGGTTGCCTTCAGGATTTCTTTGTTTTCAGTTTTTAACAGATGGAATTTGACATGCCCACATGTCTTTTAATTTTGTTTTTGAGGGTAGGTCTCTTTATCCTCCTTGATATTATCCAAGCATTTTCGATCTGTAGTTTGGTGTCTGCCATTCATTTTAGAAAATTCTTGGCCATTATTTCTTCAAGTCATTTTTCTGCCCAATTCTTTCTCTTTTCTTTCTGGAATTCCAATAATACATATGATATATTATTAGATATTGCCTCCAACTCTTGGATGTGCTATTCTCTTTTTTATTTGTTTCATAAATCTTATTTTCTTTGTGCTTCAGTTAGGCAGTTTCTTTTGACCTAACTTCAAATTCACTTAGCTGTCAAGCTTCCTGTTCACTCAGCTGTTCAGTTTATTGATGAGCCTGTCAAAGGCATTTTGACAGTTAATTTTAGGTGTCAACTTGATGAGGTTTCTTAGTCTTTTTTTTTTTTAATTTTTATTGTATTTTAGGTTTTGGGGTACATGTAAAGAACATGCAAGATTGTTGCATAGGTACACACGTGGCAGTGTGATCTGCTGCTTTCCTCCCCTTCACCTATATCTGGCCTTTCTTGCCATACTGTCTCTCCCCCACTCCCCACCTCCCACTGTCCCTCCCTATTTCCCCCACAACAGACCCCAGTGTGTAGTGCTCCCCTCCCTATGTCCATGTGTTCTTATTGTTCATCACCCGCCTATGAATGAGAACATGCGGTGTTTGATTTTGTGTTCTTGTGTCAGTTTGCTGAGAATGATGGTTTCCAGGTTCATCCATGTCCCTACGAAGGACACAAATTCATCATTTTTGATGGCTGCATAATATTCCATGGTGTATATGTGCCACATTTTCCTTGTCCAGTCTATCATCGATGGGCATTTGGGTTGGTTCCAGGTCTTTGCTATTGTAAACAGTGCTGCAATGAACATTGATGTGCATGTGTCATTATAATACATTGATTTATAATCCTTTGGATATATACCCAGTAATGGGATTGCTGGGTCAAATGGAATTTCTATTTCTAGGTCCTTGAGGAATCGCCACACTGTCTTCCACAATGGTTGAACTAATTTACACTCCCACCAACAGTGCAAAAGTGTTCCTATTTCTCCACATCCTCTCCAGCATCTACTGTCTCCAGATTTTTTAATGATTGCCATTCTAACTGGCGTGAGATGGTATCTCAATGTAGTTTTGATTTGCATTTCTCTAATGACCAGCGACGATGAGCATTTTTTCATGTTTGTTGGCCTCATGTATGTCTTCTTTTGTAAAGTGTCTGTTCATATCCTTCACCCACTTTTGAATGGGCTTGTTTTTTTCTTGTAAATCTGTTTTAGTTCTTTGTAAATTCTGGATATCAGCCCTTTGTAAGATGTGTAAACTGCAAAAATTTTTTCCCATTCTATTGGTTGCCGATTCACTCTAATGACTGTTCTTTTTTAGCCGTGCAGAAGCTGTGGAGTTTGATTAGGTCCCATTTGTCTATTTTGGCCCTTGTTGCCAATGCTTTTGGTGTTTTGGTCATGAAGTCGGCAAGGTAAGTTCTACTATGGAGGAGCGGATAGGCAAGCAAGGGGGAAATGTGAGCTAAATAATAAAGAATAGATCATTATTCACTAAGTAGAATATGGAACAAGATAGGGAGGTTATTCTATCAACAAAAGGAATTAAGCGGAGCTCTTGACTGTTATATTAGTCAGGGTTCTCTGGAGAGACATAATGAAAAGGATATATATATATATAATATTACATTATATTATACACACATATGTATGTATATGTATATGTGTATGTATATATATATTATATATATATAAATATATATATATATGAGTTTTTTTTCTTTCTAATCCTATGTTTAGATTTGTCTCAGCTCCAGGTAAGGTTAAATATATGAATTTTTAAATTATTAACTCACAAGATCACAAGGTCTCACAATAGGCCATCTACAAACTGAGGAGCAAGTTCGAGTCCCAAACTGAAGAACTTGGAGTCCGATGTTCAAGGGTAGGAAGCATCCTGCAAGGGAGAAGGATGGAGGCTGGGAGGCTAGGCCAGTCTAGTCTTTTCACGTTTTTTTCTGCCTGCTTTATATTCTAGCCATGCTGGCAGGTGATTAGGTGGTGTCCACCCAGATTAAGGGTGAGTCTGCCTTTCCCAGCCCTCTGACTCAAATGTTAATCTCCTTTGGCAACACCCTCACATTTTAGTCAGATTTATTTCTCATCCTGTGGCATGAAAATGTTTCACCAATAAGTCCAATGTGTTTGCTACTTCTTGCTCACTGGATCTAATCAGCATAATGTCATCAGTGTAATGGACCAGTGTGATATCTTACAGAAGCAAAAAGTGACCAAGATCTCTCTGAATAAGATTATGACACAAAGCTGGAGAGTTGATACACTCCTGAGGTAGAATAGTAAAGGTATATTGCTGGCCTTGCCAGCTGAAGGCAAATTGCTTCTGGTTGACCTTATGGACAGGAATGGAGACAAAGTCATTTACC
Organism: Cacajao melanocephalus; assembly: GCA_963573385.1. Taxonomy (NCBI): domain Eukaryota; kingdom Metazoa; phylum Chordata; class Mammalia; order Primates; family Pitheciidae; genus Cacajao; species Cacajao melanocephalus. The sequence continues at coordinate 195,707 of CAUYLG010033773.1, forward strand.
AAGTCAACAGCTGCACACCAGGTACCAGGAGATGTGTTGCTCAAGCAATGAAACCACATCTGGTACAGCAGCTGCAATTGGAGTCACCAGTTGGTTAAACTTACTTTCACCCACTGTCATTCTTCAAGAGCCATCTGCATATCTCCAAGATCTATCCATTTTGCACAGGCCAAATAAAAGAGTTAAGTGGGTTGTGGTGGGAATCACCACCCCTGCATCTTTTAAGTCCTTGATGGTGGCACTAATCTCCATAATCCCTCCAGGGATGCAATATTGTTTTAAAGTTACTATTTTTCTCAATAGAAGCAGCTCAAATGGCTTCCATTTGGCCTTCCCCACCAAAATAACCCTCACCCTACCAGTCAGGGAGCCAATGTGGGGGTTCTGCCAGCTGCTAAGTATGTCTATGCCAATTATGCATTCTGACAGGGGGAAATGACCACAGGATGAGTCCAGGGACCCACTGGACCCACTGTAAGTTGAACCTAAGCTAAAACTCCATTAATTACCTGACGTCCTTATGCCCTACTTTAACTGGAGGACCATAGTGATGTTTTGGGTCCCTGGAATCAGCATCGGCTCAGAGCCAGTGTCCAGTAGTTCCCAAAATGTTTGATCATTTCTCTTTCCCCAGTGCACAGTTACCCTGGTAAAAGGCTGGAGGTCTTCCTGGGGAAGGATAGGAGAAAGATTAACAGCATAAATTGTTGGTAGTGTAGTGGGGTCCTTCCTCAAGGGGTCCCAGTCTTCCCTCTATTCAAAGGGTTCTGGGTCTGTAAACTGGCTCAATCTACAAATTGATTGAGGGACTGTGATTCTCCGTTATTATAATTCAAATTAGTCTTTTATCCATGTAACCTAGACGTTTTCCGCTTATATAAATTAAGGGCTGGGGGTGGTGGCTCATGCTTATAATCCCAGCACTTTTGGAGGCTGAGGCAGGTGGATCACCTGAGTTCAGGAGTTCGAGACCAGCCTGGCCAGCTTAGCCAACATGGTGAAAACCCATTTCTACTTAAAACACAAAAAATTAGCTGGGTGTGGTGGCAGGTGCCTGTAATCCCAGCTACTTGGGAAGCTGAGGCAGAAGTGTGGGTCAAGATGGCCAGGGGGAGACCTATGTTAATTCTAGCTAAGAATTATAAGCTTCATTGGCTCAGAGTACACTGAAGTTTATGCACCAAACTAAACTATATTATGGGTGCAGTTAATTAGAAATCAAGTGGCAACAGGAGGCCTAAGGTAAAGACCATCCAAGAGCACAGTAACACCAGGGAACACCTCGGGGTGGTTGCAGAGCAGGCAATACTGCTCGGGTCCCACCAATGCCTTCCTAACATGGAGACTGCAAGAGGGCTTCATAAAGAGGACTTATGCAAAGATCTCTGAGAAGGGAGGTGACCTCTGCTCACAAGATCTGGGAGGGTCTTTACAGATGGGAGCTAACAAGGAGGAGAAAAGCCTTCCAGGGCAGAGATCACAGAACACCTCAGGCTCTGCCTAGGTTCTCGGAATATGGAGTGATTTTAATTGTTCTATGTTCTCAATGCTCTGGTGATAAAATTCCCTTGATGCACTGGGTGTGGTCAGACCCCTGGCTCCTCATCTGCTATTCTTGTGATGCAGGGGCACCCTGATAACAACTGGTGATAGACTCAGAGTACTAGTTTAGCATGTCTTTAGAGGGATCTCAAGTGCTGTTAAATGCTCAGAGAACTAGTTTAGCATGTCTTAGAAGGATCTCAAGGGCTATCTTACCTATTCCGTTACCCTCCCCTTACACGCCATAAGATCAATGAGATTATGCACATAATAAAAGTGTTTGGAGCCCAGACCTCTGGCCAACGCGGTTCCCATGCTTGCATTGGTTCCCTGGACCCATGCTGTAAATTCTACTAGTGTGTCTCTGTCTTTATTTCCTTTTCTCAATCCCTCATCTCTGCCAGGACTAAGGGCACCCAAGTATGGGGTTGAGGCTAGTACCCAACATGGAAGAACTGCTTGAACCCAGGAGGTGGAGGTTGCAGTGAGCCAAGATTGCACCACTGCATTCCAGCCTGGGCAACAAGAGTGAAACTCTGCCTCCGAATATAAATAAATAAATAAATAAATAAATAAATAAATAAAGTAGGAATGCAGTAGGCTTCCTATAAATCTCATTTCTAGAAACATTGTGATTAACTAGCCAATGACAGAGCTCTACACGAGTCAGACTATTCTGCTTTGCCTCTGCTGTCCATTACGGTAGCTATGCCCACCTTGGCTTTGACAGTTGAGTGCCGCCACTTTTTTCCTGACACCTCAGGATCCAATTATTCCCACTGTATTTAAATTCTGTAGTTGAGTGAGTGTGGTTCCCACTGTTAGATCTGACATACAGAGAAGAGCCATTACAGGGTTCTTCAAAGATTCAGGTGCTGCCCTCACAAATCTATTTCACAAGGCATTAATCGAGGGTTTATCTTCTGGACTCGATGAGTAGATCTAAAGTGACTAATCCACTCCACCATCCCAAACTCCCTAAGCCTTTTTGATCCCTTTCTCTACCTTAAACCAAGGGAAATCAGGCATTCCAGCTAGCTCACAGTAAGCCATTTTTTAATCCATATTTCAGCTAACCAAGCAAACAAACTATTAGATCCTTTTTTAACTCTCTGAGCTGCACCATTAAATACAGAGTCCCTATTTAATGGGCCTAAATAAAAAAATTCAGCCTGATCCAACGCTATGTTCCTTCTATGAAGATCCCACATCCTTAATATCCATTCCCATGCTTGTTCTCCAGATTTCTGTTTATGCTTAAGCATTTCTTTTTGAGTGTAGTGTACCTTCACATAGGTTATACTCTCAACCTCACCTCTAGGGACTCGCCAGAACTTTAGTCTAGTTATAGGTCTAGAAGCAAACAGGGGTGTTGGGGGTGGCTCCTGAGGAGAATCAACATTATTATGCTTGGCAAATGCCTCAGGGGAGGCCTCCACAGTTGTCTCATGCAGCGCATGGTTCACCTCCTCAGACAAAGATGGAAAGACTGATGGCAGCATGGGTCAGGGAGGGGATGCTGCCATTACTGGCAGCAAACTCAGAGTACTAGTTCAGCATGTCTGGGGATGGGGAAGCTGTTTCTTCTGGCAAAAAAGATTCATCAGAGTTTACAAACTTAGTGTCCCCAGCTTTATCAGAATCCTCTTACATGTTCCCATTGTAAGCTGCAGGGTCCCATTCTTTCCAATCAATGCCCTCACTTTGACAGTAGATGCCTGGTGAGGTTGCGCATGCACCATTCATTGCAGGTCAGCTACTTGCATGACAAGAGCTTGTGCCTACTTTTCCACAATTTTAGCTTTTTTTCTATAGGAGGTAAGACTCTCACTCAGGGCAATCTTAGCAGATTTGAGGCTTAGGATCTGCTTCTGAAGCTGGGAGTTAGAATCCCTGAGTTTATCCTTTTCTTTCATCACTTTGTCTACTGAACTTAGGAGCAACCAACCAGCTTCATTATGTTCTTTGGTTCTCCATATATGGTCAAAGGTATTATGTATAGAGTCTCTAAACTCCTTGCTTCTCATGAGCAGTGAATCAGGAGTGTCAAATGCATTTATTTTGTATAACTCTCTAAACAGTTCATGGCAAAGACTATCAGTGTTTTCCATACTATTAGAAGTAGAGTCCTTAGTATTTTGGGGTCTAATTATACTAAGCAGCCAACTCCAGAAACCATGAAGCCAACGAAAGAACTCCATCCTTAATATTCTGTTCCTCTAGAACCATTCCCGGTACCAAAATCTGTATTAGTCATGGTTCTCTACAGGGACAGAACTAATAGAATATATATAAAGGGGAGTTTATTAAGTATTAACTCACAAGATCACAAGGTCTCACAAAAGGCCATCTGCAAGCTGAGGAACAAGGAGAGCCAGTCCGAGTACCAAAACTGAAGAACTTGGAGTCCGACATTTGAAGGCAGGAAGCATCCAGCATGGGAGAAAGATGTGGGCTGGGAGGCTAGGCCAGTTTAGTCTTCTCACATTTTTCTGCCTCCTTTATATTCTAGCCATGCTGGCAGGTGATTAGATGATGCCCACTCACATGAAGGGTGGGTCTGCCTTTCCCAGACCACTGACTATAATGTTAATCTCCTTTGGCAATACCCTCACAGACATACCCAGGATCAATACTTTGCATCCTTCCATCCAGTCAAGTTGACAGTCAGTATTAACCATCACAACTGTTCTTTGATAACTCAAATTGTGCTTTTTTCCCAGTTAGAACATACATTCTTAATAATAATAGCAACTAATATTTATTGAGCTCTTCCTCTGTGCCATTGTCAGTACATACCTTCTTAAACATTTTGTACTAATTACCTCATTGAATCCTCCCCACAATACTATAACATATACACACACAGGCAAACGTACACATACAAACAGACACACACATACCTTTTTCTATATAAAGCTACAATACAAATGAGAAAATGGAGGCTTGGAGAGATAACATAATTTTGCCCAGCTGGCAAGTGGCAGAGATGGGATTCAAACTCAGCTGTCTCGAGCTCCAAAGACCAAACTTCGCTACTATTTTGTTTTTGGTTTGGATTCTTCCAGAGCTTAGCAGATGCCGAGTACACAGTAGTTGCCTAAGCAATGTTGGCTGAGGGAAGAATTGGTTAAAAGCTGGTTGTCTTTAGTAGGGGAACAGATGCTGTGACCTATTACAGGCAGGCAGGGAGAGCCCAATGACTATTTCATAATACAGTTTGTTCAAATGTAGTCATGTGATGCTACAGGGTGAGGCGAGCATGGTTATATGCTCCCAGGCATTTGTTAAGTGAGGAGAGGGCACAAGGCAGAGACAAGAGCCCAATCCTGGGGTCAGACAGGGCCAGGTACACTGCTTCTCTATTGGACACATTTTTTGAGAGTCCTTGCTAATAAGTTTGATTCAAATCACTAGGTGTGTGACCTTGGACTAGTTATTTAACTTTTTTAGAATTCATTTTCTGCATCATGAATTTAATAATAATGCTTACTTCACATTATCATCACCACTTGTAATACATGAGGCTCAGTGGTAACTTGTTCAAGGTCACAAATCTAGAAAACAGGAAAGTCTTAACTGGAACCCAAATCTTTCCACCTACAGACCATATTTTCCTTCCTCTATCACAAGTTACTTTCCGAAATACGATAGCTACATGCCTGCTTCAAAAGGCAAAATTCACAGTGCTTTTTTCCTCTTTGACTACTCCTCATGGTGCTTCATCACTCAGACTTAAAAACAAGCCTCTTCTTTGGTCAAAGTCAAATTAACCTTGCTTGCATTTCAAGACTGAATCAAGAAATACACCCTGTGAGTTAGTGTATGCTGTAAGTTAATGTCGTAAGGTTTATAGACAAAGAACATTCATGTTGAAGAGATTTATTTGGAACAATTTCTACTTTTGATACAATTCCCCCTTAATATACTGTTAAAAACTCACAAGGCATATCGGAGATGTCCTGGGAGAAAGTACAAGCTGAAAGGGCCGAGAGATGTGAGACCTGCACGTAAGTTTTGGTTCATCTCTTCATTCATCAATTACTTCTTGAGTGCGTAGCATGGAGGCTCACAGTAGGGGCTGGAATATAGTGTGAACTAACACAAACAAGATGCTTTGCTTGTGAGGTTAATGTCTAGTCAGTAGGCAAATAGTTAAGCTATAAATGTGCTGTAAATCAGAGGCAATATTCTTGGGTCTGGCTAGGGTCCTCCTTATCTATGTGAGCTTACGAAAGTCACCCGCTCCCTGAACATCAGCTTCCTCTTTTGTCCATCAGGGAGTTAAAGTGAGACGACCCCGAAGGTCCTTCAAAGCATTCAGATTCTATACTATGAAATGTTCCTTCTTTCTACCTCTCCCCATTCCCTCCCTCCCTTCTCTCTTTCAGATAGGAGAGGTATTCAGCTTTACCCTCTTGGATGATGACTCAGTTTCAGGAGCTGACAGGGTGCTCTTTGCCCCCCACCATCTGATGTCAACTCCAGACTCAGAGCACAGGTGGTCACTTACAGCACTCATGTCCTAGAAGTGATTAAGGGCGAACCAATAAATAAAATGCAATAATAAACAGCATTCATTGTAACGTTGTGACTGATTGAATAATTCTCACTTCCTGCTTCAATGAAAAGAGGGGTAACTTGCAAACAGAGGCAAATCCATTACAGCTGAGACTCCTAGCCCTTAGCCTGTAGTCCCATTTTAGGATGCATCACAGGGATTAGGACTCTCACTAGAGGGTTTGGTCATGCAGGAGGAGAGTGGAGGGGTGGGATGAGAACACAGGCCCCTTGTTTTCTCTCTCAGGCTCTTTGATCTAGCTTACACTGTGTCTCCCATCTAAACATTTCCTTGAGGTGCCTTTCAGATGCTAAATGCAAGTGAACTGTGTTTTCTAGGAATGCAGGGCCAGTCAGAGGAGTGAATCATATTTATAATGTGAGAGCATGTAAATGGCTCAAAGGTTTCTGAACCATTCTTTTTTTTTTTTTTTTTTTGTAAGAGAAAAATCAAACATTGCTTGCTAAACTTGGAATACTAGCTGATAAAAAAGTATAGATCCTCACTTGGCTAGGATTTAAATTCCTCTAAGATTTTAGAGATAAAAGCCGTGAAGACATATAAACACACTCCAAGGGAGTAAAACATCTTCAAACTGCCCCCGGTACTACTTTTTGAGAACCCTCTCCCTCCACACTCCTTTCCTATCCATACTGACTTCACAGCCCAGCAGGTTCATTTTTATTTCTGTCTAGACACTAGTGATCACCAAATGAGCCTGTTACTGTAACCAATTGCCACTTTAAAGCCAGAGAGAACATGCTATTGTTTTCCTTCAGTGCTTCGTCTGCCTGGAGAGGAATGTTTGCACCTTGGTTGGACATGTCACTCACGTAACAATTGCATTCCGCTTATGAGTAAATGCACTTGCAGTACTTAGCACAGTGCCTGGAAAATTGTGTCTAATAAATGATATTATTACTCTCTACTCATTCTCAAGTCTCATGTCAGTGGAGCTCATCCTAGTGGAAGTTACTTTATTTGACAGCAACATCCACTATGTAAAGATTTCAGGGAAATGGGACGCTGTTACCTACATCATAGCCTATTATAGTTCTAAATGCAACCAGGCGTGAAAGGGGTTAGCATGGTAAATGCTCAATAAATGATAGGTATTTTTATTATTATTACATAAGCATTGATTGTTTTTTTTTTTTGCCAAATATTACATTCAGCCCCCCAATGGCAAAAAGTGCCTATGCAAATTAGAAAAAGCTTATACACACTTAGGCATACACATATGCCTAAGTGTGTATATATTATGTAGATATACATATGCCTAAGTGTGTATATATATGTGTGTGTATGTATACTATGTGAGATGCAATTTAAAATGATAAAAATGAGAATTAAAGATAAATAAAAAAAAGAAGCTTGTTCCTGGTTTTTTTTTTAGCTCACAGTAGATTTAAAATAGCAAATTCAGTGTGGGAGGGGGCCAGACTGAGGGGCTACTCCAGGCAGCTATCTGCTGACAGTGCCAAGAGAGTACAGTTGAGCACTGCAACTGGGTAAGAAAACCCATCAAGTGCGGGTCAGAAACTCAAACACAGTGCAGAGAGAGCAGCCACAGAGGGTATCTATAGTATAACTGAGGTCCATAATGACTCACTCAATGACTCTAAGGCGGCAGTCTCAGCACTAGGGGCGGGGTAAATGGTATGGAGTAAGACCCAGATGGGGCCTGTGCAGTGGTTCTGCCGTGGGCTGCGCTGTAGAGAAACAGCGGTGAGAGAACTGAGTCTTCCCTAACGCTCAGCAGGTGCAACTGCAAAACTTCCACACAGCAGCCACAACCATGATTATGTTGAGGAAGAAGATTTGGTTTTACTAAAATACCAGTAATCACATTAATGCTGTGATTTTGAATTTTGTTTTTACAATATACCAATGCTACATACATGGTGTTTAATTGGTAAATTATTTGAACATTATAGACAATATGTGAGCTATAAGTATAAGGTATTTGCACTTAATTTTGTGTTTTTTTTTTATGTATTTAGGTAACATCATCATAAAAAGACTTAGTCAACACTTGGGGGCAGAGGTGCCCGGAATTATTATTTTATTTAAAAGGAGACCCTATGTACTCCTCATCTAATGGGATTCTTGTGAAGATTTAATGAGAAAAATCTTTATATTTAGCAAAAATGCTTGGCTTATATATAATCTTCAAAACACATAAGTTGTATTGTTACCACATTTAAAAAATACGAATCAAAGTCAAATTCTTTATTTGCCAAATGTGAGCTTTGCCTATAACTGAGAAGGGGGTAAATACAGAAGTTCAGACAGCTCATGGGATGAGCTGGGTGGTCGGGAGCTTTTACCTGTAACAAAACAATCATTACATTTATTAGCAATCGTAGATTCATATGTGTCTTTTTCTGACCATTGTTTGGGCTTAGACTGCTAGCGCTCCACTTTACCTAGAGGCAGCAGACTTTGGAGGTATTCACAGGATGCCTTCTCCATGAATGAGGAGTGATAAGGTTTGTCACTCACATTGACCTCATGCACTAAATTCATTACAATATTAATTCTTTGGGCAGGTGAGCACAAGCCAATTACAGAGCAAAATGGTGGTTTCTTGAGGCCTTCTAGGAAAAACCTTCACATCCGGAGTGCTCAAACGTCAGTTTCAGAAAGTGTTAGTGCTATCTTTACAAATGCTCATGAAGTTGTCAAAACATAAAAGGTGAATAGCATATCTGCAAACTTTTTACTTCTTTTCAAGTGAGACAGGCTTTTACTTATACTGACAAGGGCTTGTAACAAATATGAGACAGCCATTGGAAAAGTTCTCAGTTTGTAGTTGTGTTAATTAAATTTCCCAGAACTCTGTGAATCAATAGAAACTGCATTATGGTTATCACTGCTAACAAATAAAAGATGTTTCTCATAGCTTTCCCATTGTTACCTGTGTATACCAATAGCCCTGGCTGCATGGAAATTATTTTCCTCCTTTTCTCTAACAAGGACTTCAAGTACACAGAAAGGGACAAATCATAATCCTTAGTCATAATATACCTTTCCTTGTTTCATGCTTTCACATTAGGTGGCAGATTTATGGTGCTTACTGTGTTCTCATAGATAGATAGAAAGACAGATAGCTAGGTAGATAGGTAGGTAGAAAGATAGTAGATAGATAGACAGACAGACAGAGTGGGCTACATATGGATGTTTTTCTTGAGAGGTATAATTTTGATTTGACTCAATAGCCTTCATTCTATGACTGATGTAGCTCACATCTTAACGAGGCAAGTTTGCCCCTCTTACATGTCCCACTTTACAGAGGAGTAATTGGTCTGTTTCAGATGATATGGCCAGTGGCATAGCTGAGATGGCTATGTACTAAGTTTGTTGTTCTAGTTTGTACTAAGTTTGTTGTAGTACTTACTAGTAATAAGTTTGCTGACTGCCTATGAAGAACAGATCATGTATCGGGAGTGCCAACTTCAAAGGAAATCCAAATCTTTTCCAGACCATTTAATGTTTGCCAAGAGCAAGGGCAAAGGCTTAGGCATCCTTGTTTTCCCCCAGGCACTAAAACAGTGCTGGACATGAAAGACGTCTTGTAAACCTTCACAAATTAAATGAAACTGTATACTAAATAAATATTCAAGGGCCTCCAAAGAACAGTGTCTGGCTGTGTGACTATAGACAGGTCACTTATTTCTTCTGACCCTGCCTCCTTATTTATGAAATGGATAAGGTACAAAAGCGTTCTGCAAATAGAAGGACTTACTTTTCAGTATCCACAAAGAATTTTAGTCCTAGGGTAGGAGTGGATTTATCACAGTCAGCTTTCTGGTTTTAACCTGGCAGACAGTCTATAAAATTAATTTCAATTTAAAAAAGTTTATTTTAGTGACAATTTTATTTATTCTGTCCTGGGTTGGTTTTCAGTTTAATTTGGTGGTTATTCCAGTATCATGCATAAACTGTCATTGATTTCTGATAGCACATAGCAATTACTAAATGCTGCAGAGTTGATTTGGCAGGTAAGGCAAATGTATTGGGGTGAGGTGTTGGAGAGATACCTGCTAGAGGATAGATCTAAAAGCATACACACAATTTTAATTCTAGTCTGAGCTCTGCCAAATTTATTCCCCTTCCACCGTCTTCCTAGTAGGCACTTACTTTGCACCATTTGCCTTTTACCTCTTCTCTACCAACTGGTAACTCATTCTGTTGAGGATCCCCCACATATTCATGAATGGCATTTTTAACAATCTCTGCCACATGCCATTGCCATCTGTGGGCTTCCTTCAATTCCTAGGTTGCAGCCACTGTGATTTCTCCCCTGAGTCATCCCAACATCCTCCCCTAGGTGTCTCCCTACTCCATTCACTCCCAGGTCTCCACCATCCATCCTCCTAGCAAGAGTCAACCTCTTTATTCACAAACAGCCTGTCACTCCTCCATCCAGTAACCTTTAAGGACTCCCCAGGACCCAAAGAATAGCCTCCTCAACAAATTTAAAGGAATACTTAATGCCCTCTGTTATTGGGCCTCAAGCTACGTTTACAACCTTACCACTGCCCCACTGTGTGTTCTCATCTAATGGAATACTTGCTGGTCACCAGATAGCATCTATTAGTTTACTTTTGCTCTTGCTGTTTTCTAAGTGTGAAGTGCACTTACTCTACAGTTGTCAAATCCTCATAGACTTAGCTAAAATGCTGCCTTTTCTTGGAACCCTTTCTTAATTGCTCTCACATGGCGTAGGCTCTCTTTCCATTTGAATACTCATTAAGACTCTATTCATGTCCTGCTAAACTTTTTTGCCTTATGCTATAGCTGTGTGTGTATGTATGTGTGTGGTGTGTACCAGAAAGAACATCTTGGGATGGCAGAGGTGGAGTCTTATTCATCTATATCTCCACCCAGTGGCCAGAGCAGTATGCAGTGCATAGAGAGGGAACTTGAAACCTATTTATTGAAATGAAAGTAAGTAAAACTCAGATCAAGAGAATCTTTCTCTAAAGGCAACAATAAATTATTTGGTTCACAAGCTATAGCAAAAATAAATAAATAAATAAATAAATAAAATAAAAATGTGAGCTGTGCCTTCTAATTTACATGATTTTTTTCTCCTAAACACCACGTTCTTTATTCTCACATTATTTAATTAAATACTTACTGGTTGAATGCTATGAACTACTTTAGGCCCCAAATAAGTCATAGTCCTGGCATTCAAGGAACTTGCTATGTATTCTCCAGAGTTTATTATTATGGTTGAAAAATCACATCTCAGAAAGAGAAGCTATTTGCTCCAGGTCATATAGTCAGAAAAGTTAAGAATAGGATAGTCTAATTTTAGAGCCTACCTTCTTCAAAACTCAAAAGGCAAAGTAATCAGGTATTTTTAGAAATATTAGAAACATATTAGAAGCTGTTGCTGAACCTCTTTTCAGACATTGCATGAGCTATTTTTTTTTAAAAAGTCTTTTTCCCCCACATATAAACACAGTATATAGTTAAGAGGCAAGATATATTATTTTTACTTGCTAAAAGTCTGGCTATAATTACCATAGTGAGGAAGCCAGATGATGGGACATTCATTTCTGTATCTATTTTTTAGTGTTGATGTTTTAGCTTTGCAAAGTGAAACCTGCAAGCTCAAAGGTATGATTGTAGGCCTATTACCTCAGAGTCAGATGAAAGGAAGTCGTATAGCAAATCAGAATGTATTCATTAATAATTCCCAAAGTAGAAACGGGTTGAGTTAAACGTTCTGAATACTTACCTTATATTAATGATGAGAAGAAAATTCAACAAAAGCTCAGTGTTCTCATCTGATAAAACTATCCTTGTTATTTATATTATGTAACCACATATTACACACCTCCTATTTATATTGCTTTGGCCTTATCATCACTACTTGAATGGATAGAATTAGCTACGCTAATGACATCTGGAATTAGTTCATATGTAAAAATCTTTTAAAATATAAATTATTTCAATTTGCTTGCATAATAATAATACGTCATCATGCAGGGCCCGGTTCTGCCACTTACTAGCTGTAGGAGCTTGGGTAATTTACCTATCCTTTCTAAACCTCAGTTTTCTCATCTGCAAAATGGGCATATTTATAATATTTACCTCACAGGGTTACTGTTAGGAGCAAATGCACAATGCTTATGAAAATAATACATAGAAAATAACAAATCCACAGACGTTCAGACTAACTGGTATCCTGAATGAGATGCAATGGTTCTCCAAAGCAATAAGCACTGATCAAGTGTGTTCTTCTGGAAATTCCTACAGGTAGCTACACAAGATAGCAGAGAACTCAGCAGCCCCCAGATTTGCAGCCAATGGCAGGGGCAGGGGGAGGGTTTAGAAATCAGCCCTGCTGCCATGCTTCACCTTCCTGCCCGTTAGAGTCAGCCAGTGGTAACTTCTCCCCCCAACCAAAGAAGCACGTGGTCAAAAACACCCCTTATGCAAATGCACGCAGGGCAAAGTTTTGGCATCTCTCCCTTCTTCCCCTGTGCAAAAGGAGATTTGGAATCTAAAGAAAAGAGTACTGTTAGGAAGTTGCTCGTTCTAGCCTTATAAGGGGGAGAGTTTAAGAGGTATGTGCTTGCAGGTAGGGGTGGGCAAAAGGTAGACTAATGTCTCTAAGTACTTTACATATATTATATCTTTTAATACAATTTCTATTTTTATAAATTAGGCTTAGGTAAGTCATGATAATTGATAGAAGTTGGTTATTCTGTCTGATACCAAATTTTTCCACTGTGCCTGTGTGTCTCAAATTAGTAGCATGTCTAACACAATCTCTGGGGAGCTTGTTAAAATGCATCTTTCCTGCCCCCATCCCCAGAGATTCTGATCCTGCAGGACAAGGGCTGAGCCTGGTCATCTCCATTTTTAATAAGCACCTCAGCTGATTCTGATGTAGATGCTGCAGGCTACACTTTTTTTTTTTTTTTTTTCCTGCTAAAATTTTCTGCTTTCTTCTCTCTTCTCCACAGCTATGCTGCGGTCCTGGGTCAGGTCTTCATGTCTTACCTGCCTTATTGAAATGGACCCCTGCCCTCTGGGGCTGCCTCCCTCTGGAAATTTATTTCACACTGCAGCAAAGTAATGTGCTAAACTCTAATCTAACCTCTGCTAAATTCCTTCCAAGGCTTTCTACTTCCCTCAAGATGGAGGCCCTTCATGACCTGGTTTCCAACTTCTCTGCTTTATCTCTGGACACTTAAAGCTTTGTACTTATGCTTTGTACTTATGTAATATTAAGCTTCCTTGGCTTCCCTGAGCACACTGGGCTGTTTCCTGATTTCTGCCAACAACACTCTTTTCATCCTTTTATACCTGACTAGATTTTACTGATTCTTCAAGGCTCATTTTGAATGATATTTCTTTTAGAAACTAAAGTATATTATATAACGTGTGTGTGTGTGTGTGTGTGTGTGTGTGTGTGTGTGTGTGTGTATGTACAGTGGACAGATTTTTCAGTTATAACTTATAATAAATTTTGTATTTAAGGTTGCAGATTAACTTGGCATTTTCAACGGCAGTGCTTTTGGTACCCAGGTGGTAGATGCTTACCCAGAAATGCATGTGCACAAAAATACATAAGAAATGTAGTTTATTCTCCACGCCATTCCACAGAATAGCAGTTTCCTCATCAGCAACTTGAGACAAATAAATAGACTATGAGGAATATGTAAAATATGTACTTTTTCATCCCCAAATGCTTCTTGAGTTCCATCAGCTTTCAGGGTTTACATAGGACCCACTTTAATGCCTCTCAGACACGTAGACATGACTGGGATCCCCTCTGAGAACGATTTACAGAAAAGCCACTAGCACATCTCGATCAGACGATTATCTGTGTGCTGGCTCAGGTAGTTCTCAGTGGACATGTGAACTCAAAGTTTGGCTAGATGTGATGATCACATTCAAAAGAAAATGTAACAAGTTAGAAGGTGTCCCCATGTTGGGCTACTGAAGCTGCAAAATTCCCTGGACATATGCCTACCTGTGTTCTTTGTATATAATAACATAAGATTGGTTAAAACCACACTGCATGCAGTATAGGGAAAGAATCCGAGAGGAAAGGTAAGCCAGGAAGACCAGTAAGGAAGGTGTTAGAAGGCTTGGAATAAGAGAAGTAATAATAAAGACATCTAGGAGCAGCCTCTTCTGAGTTTATTCACCTTGAGGGCAAAGCCTGCCTTCCTGATGCGCCCTGGAGTGCGGCAGTATGGCTCTCCTTCCACTTCTCCTCTGCGGATCTCTAGGTCACCTCTGGACATTTGAGATCTTTGCCTGGCTCTGGCCATTCCAAGACCAGCTCCATTAAAGAGCTTTCTTTTGAGGGCGGTAATGACATTTCTTTTGTCAAAATGTCACTTTGAAGCTGTTACAAAATCAATCCCCATAACTCATTCGGGTGAAGCAGATATAATTCCCATCTTGCTAACGAAACACTGACTGTCACATTGATTTTTTGATGAATGACACAATGGCAGGCTCTGCTACCAGCTCTCTGTGTGTCCCAGAGAAACGATTCGCAGTTTCTTCATTTGTAAGTGAAGTCAATGGCCATATGGAAAGTTCTAAGAATCTACGAAATAGAAATGAGATTTCCCAATGCCATCTGCAGTTTGATTTTGGGAGTTTGCTGTCACCCTATCCCTGCAGCTTCTGCCCCATCCCCTCTCTCATAATCAACATCTCCTCTTAAAGAGAGATTAAGGCTTTGGAAAAGGAAATAGAATATTACAAGGAACAATCGGGACAAACGTCCAAGGATGATAGTCCTCTCCGATCTCTTTAGAAATGGTTTCCTATTTCACTTTCCTATTGCCACTGTTTTAAGCTCAGGTTTTCAGAATATTACACCCAGAACTGTAATGGCTTTCTCAAACATCTCCTACTTCAGTCTCTCTTTCTCTTCCAACCTTTCCTTCCCACAGTTGCCAGACTGATCTCTTAGAAACCCACTACTGAACATTCCATTCCCGTTGCTCTAAGAATGCATTGAGTAGCTAGTATGTTTCAGGTAGACATCATGCTAGGTGCTGGAGCACGAAGATACGTAGGTTCAGATCTTTGCCTAGAAGGACCTCATAATGCAGCATGTATAGGCGATGATACAGGTACCTTCAGCATATTAGCCCAGAGAAAATCACCTGGTCTGGTTGGTCACAACCCTTAAAATTCTTTATTGCTTACAGGATAAAGTATAAGTTTCCTGGGAAATTTTAGGCATCAGAACTGTCTTGAGTCTAACTTTCCAGTTCTGAGTCCTTTTATTCTCCTTCATAAACTGTTCCTTGCAATGAAAGTGAACCATGTTTTACTTCATACTTACCCTGTATCTTACTCCTAACCCCAGTCCCTATTTTCCTAATCCTTCAAGCCTCCCTAATTCAAATTTTCTCAGCCTTCAAGCTGGAATCTCCTTTTCTGCACTGAAAACATGTTTATTTTAAATATACATAAAAATGTGTATTTCTGAGCTTACTTTAGAATGTTCTCCTTCAGAAAGATGTGCATCATCCAGGAAAACCATCTTCTCCCTCTCAAGATTTAAGTTTATGCCCACGTTAAATTTTGACAAAGCTAAACCCAATTCAATTTACTTCTTTATTTTTCTTAAATTGCACAAGTGTTACATGATCTTACTAAAGAAGAAAGCATGCTATAGTAAACAGATTATAAACTTTGGAATCAGTCAGACATGTATTCAGGTTTCTTCACCTCTCTAAACCTGTTTCTTTAAATCTATAAAGCGGAAATAAATGATTTCCTTTGAAGTCTAATGGTGATTAAGAGATGAATGTATGCCGAGCACTGTGGCTCGCACCTATAATCTCACTACTTTGGGAGGCCAAGGCAGCAGGATTGCCTGAGCCCAAGAGTTTGATATCAGCCTGGGCAACAGAGAGTGATCCTGTCTCTACAAATTCATTTTTTTTTTTTTTTAAAAAAAGAGTCTTGCTCTGTCGCCAGGCTGGAGTGCAGTGGCGTAATCTCGGCTCAACACAACCTAAGCCTCCTGGGTTTCTCCTGCCTCAGCTTCCTGAGTAGCGGGGACTATAAGAATGCACCACCACACCCTGCTAATTTTTGAGGTTTTAGTAGAGACGGGGTTTCACCATGTTGGCCAGGATGGTCTTGATTTCTCGACCTTGTTATCCACCCACCTCAGCCTCCCAAAGTGCTGAGATTACAGGCATGAGCCACCGTGCCCAGTGACAATTTTTTTTTTTTTTTTTAAAGAGAGGTGTATATAAACTGTCTGGGTTTTTATAATGGATACTCCTATTGCTTCGAATAACAACTATCATCTCTGTTCTGTCCCAGCACAAGGATAAATAGGACTATTTATTTATTTATACCATATCTTACTTTAGAAAGGGTTTACAACATAAAAGGGACACTTATACATCACACGTTGCTGACATATAGTAAAGATACTGATAGCTCTCTCATACTCTCTCTTATACATATTTCCCTTTATTAAATTATAGACTTAAAAAAGAAAAAAATAAGCATGAATCACTAAATGGTCATTGAGTTTTCAATGCAGAACAGCTTGATTCTGAAGATTATGCCATTTCTTAAACCTCTCAATAAGTAAGAGAATGGCTGGTTAATAATGAAATTGATTATAAAAAGAAGGTAGAAGGACAACAAAAAAAATTTAAGGAGTGCTTAAATTTTCACTAGAGACTGGTTTGACTAGAGACTCATTAGGAACTTAATAGACATTCCCAGGGGAACTTAACTGCGTTGAGATCTGGGGCACTCAGATGGGTCTTAAGGAGATCTGTCCAAATAGATGGCTGTTTGAAGTTTAGGGGTCTGCATAGGCTGGACTTATCTAGGCTACTGACACAACAGCCCACTTTTCTTTGCATGTGTAGATACAGACTTGTAAAGGCACACAGAGTGGATAGAAATCCTGGGTATTTCATTTGTAGCAAATGAGCACTTTAAAATGAAGAACCTCAGATTTCCTCATGTATACTTTCAAAATCCAGTAAGCTTCCAACCTCATAGCCAGGCTTTCCATACAAGCTTTCTGGGCTTTCTGACCTTCTTTGTCAATGCCGTTTGCTATAACTCCCACCACGACCTTTGCGCACTGGTGTCGTTGACTTGCTTGACCCTATGCCAACGTGCCTGTGATTTCCAGTACCATGTTCGTGCTTTTTCCTATGTATGTGGCAAACTGCTACTGAAAATTCAAGATCTCATTCAAATATCACCTCTTTGAAGCCTTCTCTCTTACCTAAGGCATAATTTGTAATGCTCTACTTCCTCTGGCTTCAACAGAATCAAGTATAGTGTGGAGTATGGCTTCTGTTGTCAAAATGGTCTCAACCTTGATGCTTGCACCTACTAACTATGTGATCTTAGGCAAGCTAGTTAATCTTCCAGAGGCTTAGTCTCCTGATTTTAAAATGAAGACTGTTCATTCCTTAAATTTATGGAAAACATCAGTGATTGTGTATTATCATTGTTTGCCTGCCTATATTTCTCTTTTTGAGCTTGTTGCGATGAAAGATCTTATACACACACACACACACACACACGCTGCAACACAAGACACTTAGCATAGTGCCTGGTATTTTGCAGCACTCAATGTTATTGCAATCAATGAAGAGTTCTGGAAAAGTAACTCAAGCACTGACAGTCACATAAAAGTCCAAGCTCATCCATAAAGTGCTCTCTGGCCATTCCCGTGACCGTTAATTTAAATTCTTATAGCTCGTGTACATACTACTAATAAGGCTCTTGTCACAGCCTGCTTTCACAGATACTAACTGAATCTAAGCTCCTCCAGGGCAGTAACCTTGGCTTTCACTCTGAACTCCTCAGGACGTTTCACAATGCTCTGAAAATGCCAGCTAATGAAAAGGTTATTTAAAATACCCTATTATCCTACTCATTCCAGACAATTTTCCTCCTTACTTTATGCTGAATTTACCTCAAGGTCCCGGAGAATGAGGCCTCTGCCTCAATGACTTATTCCTGTAGTCCTTGCCTTTAGTTCACAGTGAGTGGCATCTCCTGACCCAGCTTTCCCAACTCTCCAGAGAGTTGTTCTCTCCTTTTCTCAGTGCATTTTATCTCTTGTTAATGGTCCTTTGCTTTCTACTTCTGGACAAGTCTTCTTATTGATGTATTTTTTTCATAGGGATTTGGAGAACTTTGATTTATTACCAATTAATGCATGAGTAAATCTATGGAGAGTTACTAACGTAAGGCACCCTAAGAAATCACTGAATCCAGCAAAGCAAGTAAGGAATAATTCCCAATGTTGTGCTAGAGATGACTCAATTATGCCACTCTTTTTTTCCTTCTGTGATCCTATACGGCCTCAGAATCCTTTTTTAAAACAATACACCAGATATAAACTATCAATCCATTAGTCTACATAGGAGATGAAACTTGTTTGATATCTCTGATGTAGTTTAAAGGTTTTATTTTGGTAATAAGGCCCAAAGGACAATAGTGACTTAGTAGTGAGACGAAACCAGAACCCAGGTTATTGACCCTTCTGATTTTCCATTCAGGGCTTCCCCTCCCAGATGACTCCTTTCTTTCAATAGCCAAGTCCTAGAATTTACATTCTGTTTGTTGGCAAATACCTAATGGTGTTTAACATGTATGATTAAAAAGCACATGAGATACATTTCAGTCTTACTGAAAACATATCCAGCCTCTCACTGATGTTAGGATCTCTTGGGGAAAAGGGCCTATGTTAGACTTTGTGTCCCTCTAAAGTTCTAGTACTGCTTTTGGCACATGTTAGGTATTCAATAAAAATTCTGTAACATATATCCAACTCTGTCTGTCTGTCTATCTATCTATCTCAAAAAAATAGGAGGTCGATCCTTAAATTCTCAACAAGAATCATGGAAGAAAATCCTAACTCTTATGTACAAGTAGCATTTTCTTGAAAGAACTTTATGTCATGATGTCACATACCCCCACTTCTATTTACAATGACATCCTATGTTTCCATAAATTTTCATTTCACTTGAATATTTTAGGGGAGAATAAATTATTATGTCAATGACTGGGCTACCTTATGATTCTTCTACTTAAAAATAGAAAGGGCAGTGCTGTGATTTGGACCTCAAAATCCCTGAGAAATGATAAACTTTTCTTCTTCTTGTTTTTCATGGTGACAGCAACTGATCATAAATTGTGGTTCTATATGATATTCACAAGCTACAATTGTTAGGCTAGAAAGGCGAAGGAAAGGATATGAAGAAAAAAAGAATAGGAAGAGAGAAGATGGGGAAAGTTATTTTATAACACAGCAGTAAGATACTAGTATTATCTCTTCAAAGAATAGATTTTAAAAGCTATACAAGCCACAACTAACATCATATTTCAGGGTGAAAGATCGAATGCATTTCTCTCAATGTCAAAATAAGACAAAAATGGCTGCTCTTGCCATTTCTATCTAACATTATACTGAAGGTTCTCACTGGTGCAATTAGCCAAGGAAAGAAGGCATTCATATTTGAAGGAAAGAAGCACAACTCTCCCTTTTAGCATGTATATCTTGTATATAGAAAACTCTGAGGAATTCACTAAAAAACTGTGGCTTTAGCAAGGTTGCAGGATATAAGAATGATATACAAATAATTATATTTCTGTACATTTGCAATGAACAATCCAAAAATAAGAAGATAATTCATATGCAAAAGAATAAAATTAGAACCCTAACTCATTCCATGCACAAAACCTAACACAGCATGAATCAAATACCTAAATGTAAGAGCTGAAATTATAAAACTCTTAGAAGAAAATACGATATAAATCTTCATGACTTTCATTAGACAATCATTTCTTAGATATGACACCAAGAGCAAAAATAAAAAAAGAAAAAATACATACATTGGACTTCACCAAAATTAGGAACTTTTGTGTACCAAAGAACACTGTCAAGAAAATGAAAGGACAACCTAGAGAGTGGGAGAAAATATTGTAAAGCATATATCTCATAAGGGATTAATAACCCAACTATATAAAGAACTTCTACAACTCAACGATAACAAAACAACTCAATTTAAAAAAGGGCAAAGGATCTCAATAAACATTTCTCCAAATAATATATATGAATGGCCAATAAGCACATGAAGATATGCTCAATATCAACAGTTACTAAGGAAATGAAATCAAAACCACAATGAGATACCGCTTCATACCAACTAAAATGGCTATAATCAGAAAGACATATAATAAAAAGGATGTGGAGAAAAAGGAAACCCCATGCATTCTTGTGGAAATGTGAAATGGTACAAACACTTTGGAAAACAGCCTGGCAGTTGCTCAAAATGTTAAGCATACGGTTACTATATGACCCAACAATCCCACTCCTAGGCCTGCAGCCAACGGCAATAAAAACAAATGTGCACAGAAAAGTTTGTACACAAATGTTCATAGTAGCATTATCCATAACTAAAAATTGGAAACAACTGAAATGTCCATTAACTGATAAACAGATTAAATGTGGCATATTCATACAATAAAATATTTGGCAGTAAGAAGAAATGAAGTACTTATACATTCTACGACACAAACGCATCTTGAAAACATTATGTAAATGAAAGAAGCAGTCACAAAAGACCACATGGTGTATAATTTCATTTATATGAAATAGCCAAAATAGGTAAATCCATAGGGACAAAAAGTAGATTAGTGGTTGCCTACGTTGGGATGGGTTGGGGTGGGAGGATTGGGAAATGGGAGGTGACTGTCAATGCATATAGGGTTTCTTTATGGAGTGAGGAAATGCTCTAAAATTGATTGTGGTGATGGTTGCACAATTCTAAATACTCTAAAAACCACTGGATTGTATTTTTTAAGTGGGAGAATTACATTGTATGCAAATTTTATCTTATAAAGCTATTATTTTAAAAAAAGATGTACATATGTATATGTGAGTGAATATTCTAACTTTGATGGCTGAATTTTAGTTATTATCTTCTATGTCTGTCACAACAATCCATGCATTCATTAGATAATCCATGTTTCCATAATCACTGTCTTAGCTTCTTAATGTGAAAGAGACTAGACATATTTTCTGATGAGCAGAAACTTTTTATAAAATCCATCCTTTTAGAACATTAATTTAAAAGGACAAAAATTAAAGAAACAAAAACCACCTAAACTATCTTGTTATTTTTCATTGTAGTCATGACATCACCTTCATCAACACATTGCTTCTGCTAACCACTTGCAGCTTTACTCCCAGTGTTTAAATACATTTACCATAAATTCATTTCATCAGAAATGGCATTATTAACTTCAACAATACATTTATAACAGTGCTCCACTGTCTGGTAGCTACATAATTTGTTTGCTACTGAAAACCTAAATGTTAATTATAGTTAAATCCATGGCAACTGAGAGAACTTGATGTTTCCATCATTTTGTACCTACCCCTTTCGAATCAATCACTCCAGGTTTGGCATTAAACTTCACTGTCTTCAATCGGGCACGCTCCTTTCTTTCCACCCTAAAGCAAATTGAGAATAAGGAGTCTGTCACATGACAAGGCATTTATGACTAAGTTCCTTATTAAGTGAAGAACATCTTTTCCTCCCATTCTTGCAGCTCAAATAAAATGTATTCTAAAATATTTCCCTTCCTTTGTTCCATATAAAAAATCTTGGTACAAAGTCTCTAGGTTTCTAACATGTCCCTTGAAATTACCCTGATACATATACTGAGAGTCACAGTATTTGTAAGCAACAGAGATGTAGAAAAATATCATATTTATTATTTAAATGGTTAAATAATTAAATCAAAATTTATTTCATGAAATCACATTCCATAAAGATGAACACCTATACTGGAGACTAAACAAGCTTTTCCTCCCCTCTTCCCTTCTCTCCTCCCCTTTTCTTCTTTTTCTTTCTCTTCCTTTTAAGAACACTAGTGTATTTAGCTTCACTTTTTAACCAAACATGTTATGTATAATCTTGAGCTTTCCTTTTCTCCAATGTCCTTCTGTCATCTCTGCCAATTCGTTGTTTTTCTGCTACTTCATTTATTCATTAAACACTTATTGACTGCCTACCATGTATCGAGCAAGGAGCTGAGAAACAAAGAAAAAATATTCTAAAATCATGACTGCAGTGAGTTCTTAGCAATGTTCTTTTGGCAAGAACAGCAGGGTAAACAAACGCAGAAAATGCTGTAGAACAAGATGGCTGATAGCAATGCGGGAGCACCTATCTCACTGGGAGGGTGCAAAGGAGGAGTAGAAAGCATTGGGGTGGGCTTCTTGGAGGAAATGTCAATTCATCTGAGACTGAAGGATTAGAAAGGGCTTGCCAGTAGTGAAATTTCAGGGTGATTTTTCACAGAAGGAACAGCATATGCCTTAACCTGAAGATACGAGTGAGCTACAAGATTACAGAGAGATTCTAATATAGGGTATATAGTGGGCATATAGGATAGGAAGGTGAGGCTACCGAGGTGACAGGCTCCTTATAAAGGGTATCCATCCACATTAAGGACTTGAGTTTTTTTCCTTGGGGACTCATCATGAGTTCTTAGAGGATATAAAGCAGCAAAGTGATAACATCAGATCTGCTTTTAAATAAACAACCCTGATCGAGGCAGAAGACAGACTGGAGGAAAGAAGGAACAGGAAGAGGCGGGGGGCCTATTTAGAAGCTGTTGCCATAGTCCAAGCAAGAAATAATGAGAAATGATAGTGGGGTGCAGGACAGGGAACGGCTTGAGAAATAGGAAAGTGAAATTGGTTGAACTCATGCTTGTTTGAAGGCCAGAGGTGAAAAAGAGGAAACGAATTTAAATATTTCCCTGATTCTTCTGAGCCCCTCCAGTTAGACATGATTGCTCCTTTCTGACTGGAACAGTCTCCATGTCAGCATGACCACTTGATTTCCTTGTGTTTACTTATGTTTGCACTGCATATACAAGGTTGTATGTACCTTGAGGTACAAGCCCACATATCACTCAGTGGTGTTTTATAGCAAGTCCTTAATAAATAACCGTCTGGCAAAAATAATATTCATTGCATTGTTTCAACATGACTTCTTATTTAAATATTGCTAGCTCTAATTTCAAAGATGTGAGGAAAAAGAGAAAGAAAAAAGTCTGAACCTACAGAAACAACGGTTTATGAAATCTAAGTTATTCATAGATCAATAATTAACGGCATACTCCTTTTTAACTGAGAGCTCTTTTGTGTTCCCAATTGAAACACAGTGAAGATCAGGGTTTCTATAGCTACAGAATGGAATTGCAGAATATATTTATTTCACTGTGAGAGTAGAATATCTGAGTGGAAACAGCTGAACAAAATTTTTCAAATCCAACTTCATATATTAAAACAATGTGAAGCCGGGCATGGTGACTCACACCTGTAATCCCAGCACTTTGGGAGGCGGAGGTGGGTGGATCACCTGAGGTCAGGAGTTCGAGACCAGCCTGGCCAACATGGTGAAACCCCGTCTCTACAAAAATAAAAAAATTACGAGCTGGATGTGGTGATGGATACATGTAATCCCAGCTACTCAGGAGGCTGAGGCAGGAGAGTTGCTTAAACCTGGAAGGCAGAGGTTGCAGTGAGCCTAGATCATGCCATTGCATTCTACCCTGGGTGACAGAGTAAGACTCTGTCTCCTCCCAGAATTAATATAAATAAATAAACAAATAAATAAATAAATACAACAACGTGTTCCACCGAAGGTTTTTACCTGTACCAGACATACAACAGTTGGGAAGAAAGTAAGATAGATTTCAGGTAAGATAAGCTGCCCAGTGGAAAACGCTCACTGAGAAAATGCTTCCTTTGAGATTCATCACTTCATCACCTTTTCTTGATTTTAACCCAAGTGCAAACGATAATTGATATTCATCTCTTTGTATTCTTCTAAAACTGTTGTTACAGTCCTAACTTTATTCCAGCTTCTTTGAACTGGGCTAATGATGGGAAACCACTAGTTTATTCAATGACACCAAAGTGACTGTAGCATGCAGAGAATACATGGTTATTTGATCAGGGTATGCAAATAAATTCTGCACAAACCCACAGAACTCACACAGGTTCCAAACACATGTAATGTTAGAAGGAACTCAGTATTCAGCTCTCAGAACTGTTTGGACAGAGCATTCTAATTCTGCCCCATGCCCTGCACCCCAACCCCATTTCTATGTTTATCCACTTCAATTTTCTTGAGAAATGTCTCTATTATGCAGATTTTAGTGGTTCATCCTTCAAATCTAAAAAGGTTGTAAAGTATATTAAATCAACCAGACACACACACACACACACACAAACACACACTCTCTCTCTCTCTCTCTCTCACCATTTGCTATAGTTTATTATTAATCTTCAAACAGGTAATAGAAAAAGTAAATAAAAATTAAAATTGAAGCCATATGGAGGTCACATAGTTCCTGTTCACTCACGAAGGAAGCTGAAAGGCTTTGCTTCCTATTTGGGTGGAAAGTTTCATTAATAATAATAATGTAAGTGGCCACTGAAGTTGCAACATACAATTATTAATAAAGTTCCTTCACATTTACATCATCTCATTTGGTCCCCATAATAAAACAGTGATTTGGGTATTATCAATCTCATTTTATAACTGAAGGAACTGAGACTTGAAGCTTGCCAGATCAGAAAGTGGTAGACACAGAGCCTGAACACACATTCTCTAACAGCTGACTTCAGTGTCTGTCCACAGACACTCAATTTGGGAAACAGCATTCAGGACCTCCCAAGCCTGCCTTATCCAAATTCTCAATAAACATGAGATTTTGGATGTGGTATCCACAGTTTGAAGGCACCTACATATCCTTAGAAGTCTGGGCTGAGGTTTTCATAAATAATAACCAATGTACCCTTGCATACCCATCTTCCAAATGTCCTGAATGCTATGAATATTAATTATTAAATAAATCATAACCAAATGTAAGCATATAATCATTGAGGTAGTAGTGTACCATAACAGGTTGACCTCAAGATTCAGAATACATTTACTTTAAACATGGAAATCTGCTTAGTTAAATCCCTATTTGAGTTGATCTCTCTCCTTAGCATACCAGCAACCCTAATAGTGCATTTCCATCACAGAGGCTTGCATGAAGGGTAGGTGAGTAAAACTCTTATGTAACCTCTTGGGGTTCTCTGCAAACCTCTTTCCTTGAGAGAGAGGATGTGTCTGTCTGTGGCTTATCTTCCTCATCTGCCTCAGCTCTTTCCTCTCTCCTAGCTCTTTCTGGGATGCATGTGAATGGTTTACTGCTGAAATGAGAGTTGTCTGGAAAATAGGGCTCTATTTTCTGGCAACAAAAGCTCAACATTTGAAAAATGGAAAACAGCTGTCATTGGAATGTACACTGTTAGAAACTGTGCTAAGGACTTCACCTATAATAGCTATAATCCAGGGCTTAACATGAACTGGATACATAGTAGGAGCTTAATGAGCCTTTGTTGAATGAATAAATGAGTGAACTCTCAAGGAGCTGCTAGTTCTTTACCTACATGTGAAAACTAAGACCCAGAGAGTTTAAATGAATGGCTGAACAACCAGTTTTTCCCATAAAATGTGATTCACCATTTCACAACTTACTTGCTTGGCAAGAATCTAGGTAAAAGTTTAGCATCACTTTCTCTCATTGTTTTACTGAGTAAGACTTCTTTGACTAATAAATATTAAGGTCCAAAGGCTTTCACCTAAAGAAACAGTGGACCACCTGAACAGATGGACCAAATCACAATGAGAACAACTGCCTTACTTCCCCACTCCCACTTAAACTGAAGCAATTAATTAGATTGTTTGAGCAGAAATAATCCTCCCTGCCCAAGTCTCATCCCTGACCAAAATACCAAAACCATAAATGGAATGGCAAAATTTGAGCACAATCAATTCTGACATTTCACATCTCCAGAGAGCACCAAATGGCTATGTTTTAATAAGTCCAACTGTCTCCTTCTCCCTCTCTCCCATCTGGTATTTTTAGGTTCTGGCCAAACCCATAACTGGGTCATGCTTGGAGAACTGGACAGTGGGAACATCATTTGTCCCTGGGAGTTCCTTTCCTGGTGTTCCACAGGCCCTGTTGGAGGGTAAATTGGAAGGTCACCCACATTAGTGGCCACAGGCTTGCTGTGAAGGCTAGGTGAGTAAACTCTTATGTAATGCCAGCCATAAGCTGCCATCTGAGAGCCCAGGTGACCAGTCACTGGGGAACAATGAATAGACACTTGGCTTAAGAGACCATGGGACAAAGCCCAGCTTGGTCTCTTACATACTATGTAATCTCAGAAAAGTGATTCTATGCTAACAGTCCAGATTTTGAAGTCACACAGCCTGGGTTTGAATTCTGCCTCTTGCACTTACTAGGTCTGTATCTTAGGGTGGTCCTCAACATCTTATGATTTCAAATTTTGTGTTTATACAATTAGAGCTAATGTAGACTTCAAAAATTTACTGCAAATGTTAAATGAGAGAATACAAGAAATTTGTTTAGCACAATGTCTGATCTATAGTAAGAACTCACTATACAATAGGCTGCTACTAAGATGATTATGATAATGTTGCCCATGATGTCACTTGTCATCACTGGTCCCTATTTCCCTATCTGTAAAGGGGAAGTAATACAGGTGACCTATTTCAGGTGCTCATTGCCAAGGTCAGTCCCTTTATGCCAGGTGGTAGCAAGACATGGACTTCTATTTTTCTCCTCTTAAGAGACCCTGAAATGTGGGCCACCAGACTTGAGAGCTGTAGGACTGAGAAGAGCCCCAAACCTTTGCAGTTGCTCATAGAGACATCAGACATTCAAACACAAAGGCATGTGTTTGAATCCAGACTTAGTCCCCTGCTGCCACTGTAATTTTGGCAGTCTCCTTAAATTGTCTATTTCCTTACTTGGCAAATGCTCCCAGGGTGGTGTTCCTGGTACAGTGGAAAGCCATCTGTCTTTGCTATCAAAGAGACTGATGTTTGGTCAGTGGCTGGCTGTGTATTCTTGGGTAAGTTACTTGACTTCTCTGATCCTCAGTTTCCTTATGAGGTTTTTGTGAAGATTAAATTGAAATCATGTATGTGAAAGCACCTGGTGCAATACATGATCAGTGCTGTAAGCAGATGGAATTCATTCTCTGTCTGCTGCCCTTTCACCTTCCTTGCCTTTACAATATAGCCCACATTGCCCTAATCACAGAGTAGCTGTGCCACGGTTACATGCTGGTCCTGCAAGTGATGGGCTCCAGGCAATGAACCAACAGTAGTGCCTGGTACTCAGATGCTGCCCAAGCAATGCCTGCTGAATTGAATTTTGTCAGCTCTTATTTTTGTACCATTGCAGGGCAAGATGGCATATGACTTAAGTGCAATTCTGTAGCCTGGATTCAAATTCCAGTTCTACCAAATACTATACCAGCAATTTCAGGGACATTAATGAACCTCTCTGTGCCTCAATTTCCTCATTTGTAAAATAAGGATAATAATAGCAACTTACTCATAGGGTTGTAATGAGGTTTAAATTAATAGTTGTAAAGGGCTTACAATAGTGTCTAGCATGTAATAGGAATGTTTTATTAAATAAAATTTATTCCCCAACTTCAAAAAAAAAAAAAAAAAAGAAGGGAGAAGGTGATAGTATTCATACTCTTCATCTTATGGTTTCATTTTGGAATGATTATATGACATTATCAGTAGAGAAACATTTTTGTAAAAGGTATAAAGTCATACACTGATGTTATCCATTATGAGATTTAAAACAGTTTCCAGATCAGCACTCCTCAGAAAACAGGCTAGAAAGAAATCACAGACTGAAAAATAACATCAACCTAATAAATGTAGGTTTTACACTGCATTAAAATAAGTACATGAGTACTCTTTGTGGGGTAGGATTATAAGTGATTTTTATTTTCTTTATATTTTTCTAAATGTTCCCACTTTTCTACAATGAAAGTTATTACTTTTACAAATACTTAAAAGAATAAAAGTAACTTCTTAAAAAAATAAAATCCTAAAAAGAAAACTTGGTAAAAATTTATTTACAGCTATAAATTTTATACATATATTTGGGAGGTGGAGGTACTGCACCCTTCATAAAAAGTAGAATGTAAATAAATATCAACATTGCAATCACTAATCAAATTTATTTTTCAGGTCAGGTATACTCTGGTTGTTAAGACAGTTCTCTTCTAAAATAAAAGAGAAATACCTAATTCAAGAATGATTACTATCAAGTAGAAAATTATTTCAGGAGGAATGGCATTGAGAATGTTCCTGTGAGGAAAAATGATGAGCTAATTGAACAAACAAACAACTTGATAAGACTGGTTAGAATCACAGAACCTCACGGTTGGAAAGAGGCAGAAAATTGTACAGTTGAACTCCTGTATCCAAAGTTTGAATCCCTTTTCTAGCCTCCCAGATAGGCCATGCCATCTTTAGGCAGCTCCAACTAGTGAAAGGATTTCTTTAAAATAAGCGGACATCGATTCCTGCATAGCTTTCTTTCCTCCACCCTATTTCTATCTTTGGGGCCATAATTCAACAAGATGGCTCCTTCTTCTAGAGAACAGCTCTTCAGACAGCTCAAAATAACTAAATCAAAGCAAACTAAAGTGCATGTTGTCTTGACATTTTTTTTATTTGAAGTAAATGGAAATGGAGAGATGCAGAATATAAACAAGCCAGTGCTGAGTCAATGCTTTAAACATATAACCTTTCAGAAAACACACACAGCTATGCTACAGTCAGAATGCCCCGGCAAAGCAACGTCGGGCAATTATCCAGGAGCCAACAGGCTTGAAGAAACCCAGAGAACTCTGCTGGTGGGAGATCTACAGGCACTGGCATGGGGGATAGGGAAGTTCCCTGGAGTTTCAGCACCTTCACTGTGACTCCTCCCAGCTAAAGGTAGGAGAACAGCTGAGGACCAGGGAGCCCTCTGCTTTCCATGCCACATTCTTCCCCAGGCTGTGCGACCACAGGCAGAGAGAGGAGAGGATCAGTTGTCTCAGGAGCACAAATATCCCACAGAGTTATTCTGAGGTTTAAGTTACATCTTCCCGGCCAGGTGCAGTGGTTCACGCCTGTAATCCCAGCACTTTGGGAGGCCAAGGCGGGTGGATCACAAGATCAGGAGTTCGATACCAGCCTGGCCAATATGGTGAAACCCATCTCTACTAAAAGTACAAAAATTAGCTGGGTGTGGTGGTATATGCCTGTAATCCCAGCTACTCAGGAGGTTGAGGCAGGAGAATCGCTCGCAACTGGGAAGCGGAGGTTGCAGTGAGCCCAGATCGTGCCACTGCACTCCAGCCTGGGCCACACAGTGAGACTCTGTCTCAAAAAAAAAAAAAAAAAAAGGTTACATCTTCCCACTACTAGCTCAATCACTTGATGTGTAGAAGCACTTGAATACCTAGCTTCACTGGGAATTTTTTACAAAGGCATTTTGGGCGTTTGGATATGAGGATCAAAGCCCTTTGAGAAATCTGCAGCTTAAGAAAAGTTAGTGTCTGCTTTTATTAAGCATCATTCCTGACTGATTTTATACTGTATCTAATCTCTGGGATACAGCCACTTTCTGTTTCTTGGACATCTTGGTGCCAAAGGGACATTTGTGAGAAGGAAATTTCCTGTGTGGTGATGGATCCACTGGGACAGATTAAGGAGTTGGCTGTTCTGAAGGACATTTCTGCTTTTCAAAAGCAGAGCTGAAGAAATGCTTGGAAGAGAAAGTGTGATGCTCTTGATTTAGGAAACACATACAACTAAATATCTGAGTGACTATTAGAAGCTGTGAAGTGAACAGTAAACAGTAAAAACGAGAGAAAAAAAAAAGAAAACAGTAAAAAGAGAAAAAGAAATCATAAACCCAGTCCTAGACCTCATCAGATGTTTGACAGCTCATATCCCAATCATCTGAATTTGAGATGAAGGTTTTCCATTTTTCCCACCAATATTTGAAAATGTTGCATAGCCAAGACCTTAGCCCAGTAAACTGCCTACTTCATTTGCCTTCAACTTGGCCTTTCTATAAAATTCACTGGTAAATGTTGAACCTCTGGAAATAAAAGGACTTAATTTGTAAGTTAGCATTTGAGCTGATAAGCACAAGCTTGCACATGCACACACTGGTAAAAGTTTTAGGAACACAGTGTTAGCAGATCTTCTTTCTTCCTTTATTTTTTGTCACAGGCACCAATTCTGATAGAACCCTAATATAGGAGAAAGAGGATTTTTAGTTCATGTCACCTGTCACTACTGACAATTTTCCTGCAGATTGACTATCCCATTTAAATAAATTTAACTTTGTGAACAGTTTCTCCCACCTTCTTCTTCTCTCCTTTCCACTCCCTGGATAGCTGAAAAGCAAATATTCTGGTACAAAAGGCATTCTTACCTCCGTTTGCTGGGGATGACCCCCATCTCCTCGCTGTCTCCCTCCAGCATGACTCTCCTGGCTTGCCACCACTCATCGTCAGAGGCATTGATAACGTGGAGAATATCTCCGTATTTAAAACTAAGTCCTTGACTTGGCAGCCCACTGTCCTTGCTCTTATCATAGTCAAACATGGCTCTGGAGGAAAGGACAAAAGAGGACACTGTTAGGAATCTCTGGCAGAACAGATTTAGGATTTATTGTTTCAAATGTTGACCCTTGCTCTGAGAACCCATCATCACTTGATACCAACTCCTGGGACGATTTCCTGGATCACAGTCCACACTCTCACTGCTTTGGCAACAAACTCAAGTTAGTTCTTGCTTCTTCTTGGTGGTTACTGGGATAGCTCATAGATCCCCCAAACTGAGATCTGCTTCTTTTCCTGGAGACCATCAGATGTTAGAAGGTAACAACAGAAGATGAGAACGACAGTTTACTACCTAATAGGAGATTATTTTCCCTCCCATTACGATCAAATTTTAAAAATTACTCACAAAGTAAAATAATAAAGAGAAACATGGCTATTTTTCTAAATGAAGCATTTTGCACTGTCAACAAATCATCTCAGAGGTATCAGCCTATAGAACTCTTTGTTTTATAACAGGAAAAAATGGTAACAAATGTCTACTCATAGCAGGCTGTGATTCCTCCACTCAATGCAATACTGGACCACCACTGCAACACAATGAAGAGGTTAATGTAATCACACGAATACATGCTTAAAATGTAGTAAAATTTAAAATCTATGTGTATGTGTATGTATGGATAGATAAAAAGTCATGTAAACAACACAACAAATCTTTTTGCTTCCATACTATGCCGAGCTTACCTCATCATGGCACTTATGAATTACAATTCTTGCTTTCTGTATCATGCTGCCCCCACTAAAAAGCATTTGATAAGCATCTGTTAAGGCCAATGCACTGTGATATGACCGGCAGAATGAGAGAGTTGGAATCAGAATCAAAATGATGAACAAGACCTTAGAAACTAGCTGTCATCATTAAGAGATGAACATTTGCCACCACTCCTATGTTCTCCACGTTCTGCTGTATATCCCACATTCAAAAATCACCACCATACACATACAGCATATGATTTTCCCAGAGAAGCAGATTTCACTACCTCTCTGTTTATTCCCCTTTGATTTCATTCTAAGAATTTCCTTAGAGTATAACCACTATGTATGCAAAACTAGCAAGATCTGGGGAACAGATTTTTCTAAAAAATCTGTTTTATTTTAGATTTTTCCACACTGAGGACCAAGTGTGGTTTTCTTCTTCTTTTTTTTTTTTTTTTGCCCATCAAAGAAATGTCACATCTGCTGCCATGGCAACAAGAAAGAGCTGAAGACAGAACTTTTAAATACAGCAGGAAAAGTCTAATTACTTGCAACGTGGTCCCTTCTTCTACTAGCGCTGTCTCTAAGAGATGGAATCTGGAGAGGGTTTCTCGGTCCAAGCTCCCAGAATAAATCATTGTCACCTCGACCACCTCTGTCAAAGGCTCAGACAAAGCCCCAATCAGGAACAGGGAGCCGGGGAAAGGCAAATGCCCACTCGCGATGCTATCACTTCTCTGATCCTCTGATGTCACATACATTAGTTAACATTTTTGAGCCACAGGTTTTTTGATGCAAAACTAGTCTAATAACGACATTCACCTAGAACTGCTGTGATCCGTAATGAAATAACACATATGCAGCCCTAAGCCTATAGTAAGTACACTACAGCAGAGTGTAGTACAGTGTGGTTATGAATATGGACGACTGGGACCATGACCTGTTCCTCCTATGTCTTAGTCTTACAGCTAATCGGCTGGGCAGGTTACTTCATCTCTTTTAGGCTTTAGTTTCCTCATATACAACATAGTGATGATAATGACAATGATGATTCAACTTTGATAACAATAATTAACATCATCGAGTTGCTATATGGGCAAAATGTTACGTAAGGTAATATATGTAAAGCATGTACAAAAGGGCCTGGTACACAATAACAAATAGTAAGTATGAACTAACGTTTTTATTATGATCTCCCTTTCCCCTTTTGGGTAGATGCTAATACAAACATTTTCTATAGATTCTACTCTGTGCAAAAAGGAGTTAACGTAGCAGGCCTGAGACTGCTGTTCTTGTAACGGTGGCCCTTGGCTGACATCTGCGAAGTTAGATTTTCGGAGGGTTTCCACGCATAAGAATGGCTCACTGTGCCTAGACTGTTTGTACAAACAATATCATTTATATGGAACACCTGCTTTCTTTCTGGGAGTCTGATATTGTGGTATGTGCTAGGCAGAGGCTGCCTACGTGACCAGCTCCCAGTAAACCTGGACATTGAGTTGCTAATAAGATTCCCTGGTAGACAACACTTTGCACCCGTTGTTGCAATGTGTTGCTGGAAGAATTGGGCACTTTCTGTGTGACACCACTGAGAGAGAACTCTCAGAAACTTGCAGCTAGTTTTTTCCAGACTTGGTCCTATGCTCCTGCTCCATTATCTGACATTGTTTTGTATCTTCTTTTGCGGTAATAAATCAAAGTCATGAGCATGATCATGCTGAGTCCTTTGAACTCTCCTAATGAGTCATCAACCTGGGAGCTGTCTTGGGGAAACCCAACACACACTCTATAGATTGCAAAGCATTTTTATGTATGTTACCTTATTGTGACTCAATCAGTTGCTGTGAAGAAGGTATGACAGATACAGTATTATCCTCTCCACTTTTTTTGTTGTTAAAAGATAAGGGACATATCTAGTGGGGTCCACTGACTAATTCCAGAATATATGGCTTAGTGGCAGCAACCTAGGACGAGGACTTTGGTCACCAGGTCCAACTCTAGTTCAGTACTCTTCACCTTGCCCTCTCATTCAACCTGGGAGGTGGTGGTGATGAGGTGTTGAAGATAACCATGATGGCTAATACTACTTACACCTTTATTGGGTGGTCTGTCACCTTGCAGTCATTGTCTTATTTGATGTCACAGCAACCCTAAAGGTAAAAATTAGTATCCCCACTTAATAGATGAGGGAAGAAGGCTCAGGAAGTTAAGGAGCCTGGCGCAGGTCACACATACACATGTGGTGGAGGTTAAATATAAAACGAGGTGTATCTGACTCCAAAATCTGCTTTCTTGGTCATTTTACTATATGGCTCAATTTCCCACTTGTTGCCCTCTGGCCATGCTCATGATCTAGCAGTGCCCAAGATTTTTAATCTTCCCTTCAGGGCTGACAACTGCTTCTTTCCCAAATTCCTGAATTACTGCTCAGTCCATGTCCAAGTATTTCTTATCCCCAAAGTCCTTGAACTGCTGGCCTGACTCCAGGCTCCTTCTGGATGTAAACTATGGGGAGTTGAGGTAGAGAAACCATCAGAAAGGCTGGCAAGTAGTAGCCAAGAAGGCAGGTTCTGGAGCCAGACTGCCTAGGTTTGCAATTTTTTAACTATGTGACCTTGGGCAAGTTACTTAATCTTTTTGGGCCTTAAATTTTCTGAATCGTAAAACTGGCATAAATAATAACACCATCTATCTCAAAGTTATGGTGAGGATTAAATGAAATAATATACATAAAGTATTATAACACTAGCCTGGCACTAGTGAGGGCTCAATAAATGTAAGATATTATTATAATAACTGTAATTCTGAAAAATATGTTAGGCTTTGAATCAGGGTATCTGTGTGCCAATTGTGCCACTTAAAAGCTGTTTTCTGGAGTGTGTAAAGACATCTAAAATATCTCTGTATCCTCAGGACCTAATAGGATGCTGGACCCAAAGTAGATCCTCAATACAGGCCTGTGAAAATGTTTCAGGTGGCTTTTGAAAGCCCTTCTTCTCTCATGTCTCCGCATTCCCATTTGAAGTGGGGGTGAGGATTGTTTCTAAAGGTCCCTACCAGGTCAGACATTCACTCTACTGTGCCCTTCTATTCCCAAGAGTCCTTAAGGGGAAGTTTCCCACTCCTGCTGTTAGCTGCAGGTGTCCTTGCTGAGGAGCTCAGCAACAGGCTCTTTCCAGGGGCTCCACTGGTCTTGGACAATCTGCCCCTCTAGGATTATAATTATTCAGACTTGTCAGGTCCCTAAAACCAAGCAGCTGACACATTTCAGCAGCTTCTGGCTCCTTTGGATATTAATAGATCCTCACATCTGGGAAAAATGCGACAGTGCCCCATCACCTAATTTAACAAGCGATAAGCTGTTTTTAATTTGCTTTATGTGCTAATTCATCACAGCAACTTTTATAAAATGCCATTAAGACTCACACTTTCCATCCAGGGTGCTTTTAACAAGTCCATTAGACAAGTAGAATTGAACATGAATAATGTAACGACTCTCCCATCCTCCTGCCCCTCCTGGATTTCAACATGTGGTGGCCCCTTGCCAACTGGAGAAGTCTAGTAGAGGAAGAGTGAAGCTGCGGCTCACCCTCATGGCTGTGCAACATGGCTGTGAGATACCTATGTACCTACTAAAATAGTGCTTTTTAGGGGTCGCACAATGCAGAAAGCATTTTATATTCATTGTCTCATTCGATTTATTGGGTAGGCAACATAACATATGGGTTATATATGCCAGGCTTCAAAGAGAGGAGACCTGGGTTTATGTCACAGTTCTGCCATTCCTAGCTGTATAATTTGGGCAGGTTACTTAACCTCTTAGATAACCACTTCACCATAGAGGGCCATTCTCTTATTGAGGAGATGCAGATAGTAATGGCATTAATGCAAAAGGCTGCTATGGAGATAGGACAATGGGACGATACACGTAAAGTATCCAACACAGATGAGTTCCACTTTGTTATTACTTCTGACAACAATTCTGTGATGTAAGCATTTTTGGTCTCATGAAAAAAAAAAAAAGAGACGTAAAGAGCCGATATGAAAATAAAATAGTAAGTAGCAGAACCAGGATTAAAATATAGACAGATGTGTCTCACTCCAAAGCTCAAGTTCCTAGCCATAGAATTCTTGGAATTCCTGATAGGAAATGTTGTACTTAGATTTTCTATCTAAGGATTTCATGATTTGATGATAATACCTACAGTGATATCATGTACCCGCCTGCTAAAAAGATGCATGAGTAGTTTATACAGGACACGTTCAGTTCTCACTGCTATCCTGCAATGCATATGTTAGCCTTGTATTATAGATGAGGAAATACAGACTTGGATAATTTAAGCAACATGTTCAGTATCATTCCAGCTACCAAGTGATGGGGCGGGACTCAAAGCCTGTCTCCGTCCAAGACCTGGGTATTTCTTGCTATACAAACCTCTATGCTCTTTTGCAAGCAACTCTTTCCAGCTCAAAACACTCACATTCTCCACTTGGACTGAGGTAACATTTAACAATCATAGACCTTAAAAGTATTGGTGTTTACTATGTAGGCCAGGCAATTTAGTTTTGACTGTACCACTTTAAAGCTAGGATAGCAGCAAATGATGAAAACGGAGAGACAGTATCACTAAGAATAGGAAAAATTATTTGATGTGTTTCATAGGTAACAGGATATGGTAGGAGAAATAATATCCTCAACTCACTCCCCAAAAATGTTCACACTTTAATTCTCAGAGCCTATGAATATGTTATCTTAAACAGCAAAGGGGACTTGGAGATATGATTAAGGTTAAGGATCTTGAGAGGGAGAGACTGTCTTGGATTATCTGAATGTAATTACATGTAAAGTACCTTTACGTGAATCCTTATAAGTGGAAGAGGAAGACAAAAGATTGGATCAGAGGGACGTGACTTGGGAAGGACCTGACCCACCACTGCTGGCTTCAAAGTTAGAGAAAGAGGACAAGCCAAGGAAAATGGTGACCTTTATAAAGTGGGAATGGTTGTTAGGTTACAGCCATCAAGAAAACATGTACCTTAGTCCTACAACTGTAAGGGACTACATTCTGCCAATGACCTGAATGAGCAGGAGATGATTTTTCTATTGAGCCTCCAGAAGGGCTATGACTGCTGAAAGCTTTATTTGATTCTGGTGAGATCTGTACCAGACCTACAGAACTATAAGATAATACATTTGTGTTGTTTTAAGTCATTAGGTCTGTGATTTTGTTATGGTAGCAATAGAAAATATCAATTTTGGTACCAGAAGTAGGGTGCTATGCAACAAAAACCTAAAAGTATAGAAATGGCTTTTAAATTGGGAAGTGAACAGAGGCTAGAAGAATGTTGAGGAACATAATAGAAAAAAACCTAGATTGCTTCTAACAAGAGATTTGCAGAAATACAGACCTTAAGGATACTGCCAGTGAAGCTTTAAAGATTTCTTATAGAAATGTGGACTTGGAGAATACTGAGCGTGACAGCTCAAATGGAAATGAGAAACATGTTACTGGAAACTATAGTAAAGGGATCCTGGTTACATAGTGGTGGAAAGCTTAGTAGAATTATGCCCTGTAGTTATGTGGAAAGGAGAATATTTGGGGGCCTGAGGGTAGACTGTGGTAGGAAGAATAATCGTTCTTCTATTAGAAGAACCATTAGATGTGGGTAAAGAATCAATGTAGATAAAGAACCAATGTAGATTAAGAACCTAAAGAACTTAAGTCTTTAATTCTAATTCTCACAAAAACCTAAGGTGATAAATGTAATTTTCCCTATTTTAACATAAAGAAGCTGAGATACAAAAGAAGCAGCCTTTTCCTTCTCTAAAATTGCAAACCACTCTGCTCTTGTACCTCTCTTGGGAAGCCTACAACATCTAGTCTTAAGTGGGAATATGTCTCATCTCCTTTACTGCATCAGAAACCTATCAGGAGCTCCCAGATCAAGCCTCAGCACAGAGTTTTTACAGATGGATTTATAAATGAACAAGTGAATCAGCAAATTACTCCCTTCTGTGCTGTGAACTTGTCTGGGCTAGAAAGGCCTTTGTTTCCCTGACAACATTAAGACCCAAGGAACAGAGTGCTTCAACTCAATTTCCTTCATCTAGAAATGGAGGCCTCTGCCTGATTAGAGGAGAACTGGTCCCCACCTTTCTATGAAGCAAGAGAAAAAACCATAGCAGCAGAAAATAAAGTCTGCTCTGTGCTCCATCCCACTGTGCCTGGACTGGACATGTATGAGCCATTTTCACATTGTCAAGGTAAGCACATATGAAGAGTGCAAAAAGCGTAGATGTTGGAGCGAAGAAACACACATTCAAGTCAGTCCACTCTTTCTAGCTGATTGTCATTGAGAAAGTACGTGTAGTAATCTGAGCTTCAGTTTTATCTATAAGATGAGGTGAATCATTCCTACATGTCACACATTTGCAGTGATTCAATAAGATGATATAGGAAAAGCAGTTCACATAATAACTGGCTAAACAATAGTTCCTTTACTTCACCTCTTCTCTAAAGATGAGCAAAGTGTTATCCCACAAGTATTGGAAGGGGGATGAAATATGGATGGTGTTTTTAAAATGTGACCTAAAAATGCATATGTAGTGAACTTCTTCAAAACATTTTCTTACTAGAGGAGTATGGGAAAGGATGCTGGACTGGGAGCAGAGAAATCTAAATTTCAGTTGCTCTTATTTTATAAAAATTACAATTTTTTATTTGCATTATCTTCTTAAAAACAATCATTTGCCTACTCAAACATTTCGTGAATACATGTTTTGAAATCAGAGAAAGCACCCTGGAAGTAAAAAGAAGCTTAGATGGAGTTAGGAGTGCAGATTTCTAGTCCTGGCTTCAACATAATTCACTATGAGATCTTGAGTAATTTACTTAACCTCTATAGGCTTCAGCTTCTATAATAATTAATAGACCAACTATATTTCTCTAGGATGTATTCAACTGTGACCCAAAAGATAGCTCTTAAAATGTAGGCATTATTCTCATTTTGTTGAAGGGAAGATTTATTATGTTCTAGGGTTTGTATCACATGGGTTATACCATTTAATCAACCTTATAAAGCAGATTTGTATTCTTTAAAGATACTCATTACAACAGACTGTTTCTCTCTCTGTTTTGAGGGTGTTGGGAAATGTCCATTTCTATTGTTGCTAAAAAATTAGGCAATCACTGTCATGACTGCAAATAGAACTAATTGGACACCAACCAGAGGTCCTTACAGATTGGGCCTCCCTGCAGCTATAGCTTTTTGATTATAATCAGGGAAGAAGCATCACTTCCAGGGACAACAACTGTCTCTCTCCCTTAAGTCCTCTCTCCCCTAAGCTCTCGATTCCCCAAGAGACATAGTATGAGCAGATTTCACATATCTGGAGGCTTGAATGTTGATCATTTTAGACAACTCATCATCAGTCTCCAGGGACGGGGCCCACTTGAGCCTGTCTTCTCTTTCAGGGTGTCCTGGCAGTCTGTCAGACTGGTTGATCCCCCAGTGTTGACTGACAAGTTTCTTTTCTGAGTGAAACAGAGGCAAATCTGAACATGCCCAGACAAAGAACTCACTGGACCATGGTGAATAGCATTTCAGGTTTCAGGGCTAGGTGAGACTGCAAAGATTAATCATTTTAAAATCATTCTCCTTTCTCCCAAACGCCATCAGCTGGCTACTCAAAAAATGAAATGTGGGTAAGAGGAACACTGCCTGGATGAACAGCCCAGGTTTCATGACACTTTCAAGAGCTCTTATGTTCTGGCTCTGTGTATTAGGCAATTGAGATGTTAATTGAGCTATTTCAGAGAGGCTGACACTGCTGATTACAGCCTTTTATTTTGGAATTCAGCTAAAAATGTAGATCAAGCTTTGATATTCACCTTTCAGGATCTTACTGCCATTAATTAGTAAGCTTGGGGTGGGAAAAAGAAGAAATATCCTGACACGGAATTTTATTATTGCTAATACACGATTATCATTCAAACATTTAAGTTTATATATGCATGACTCATGTAAAGATTATAAGATGGGAAACTCAGATAGTCTTGAATTCAAATATTACCTAGCTATTTTAAGCTGCAGTAAGATTTTCAGCAAATTACTTCACATCATGATAACCTGGGTTTCCGTAGATGCAAAATGAGCGCCAAGAATCCCTGTCCAACAGGGTCCTTATGAGAATTACACATGAGAGCTTTTAGAATCCAGTGGGCTCTCAATATTTGTTAATTGAGTCTAAAGTCTAAATTTTTTTCCCCTGCAAATTCTATATCCTGGTTCTAGTGTTTCCCACTGGAGTATAAACAACTTAAGCCCACCTCTGCTATTCAGTAGCACTCTCTTAAGTGCTTACGGATGACCAATGATGAAGTTAGTACAGTCCCTAGCTCAGCGGAGGTGCTGGATATAGCTTATTTTACTCATGAGTATGTGAAAAATGGGAGAAAGACATTCAAGAGCATCTGAAATGACTCCTCCAAATCCTTAGTACCATCATAGTGGTTTATCAGGAGAAGTAATGAAATTTACACACCACAGTATCAGACAATTGGGAAATTACTTCGGTTGCCCCAATACCAAGTTTATTACTTTGCCTACGATTTTTCAGAAAACTGGATGGAAACTAGAGTCTGTACTGTAGCAGAAGGAGACCTGAAATGAGGGAACCTACTGTTTCTAAATCTCATATGCCCATAAAGTTTCCCATTATCACCTGCTGACTAGAGCTAGAGAGGACATATGACTCCTCACCCAGGCAAAAGCACTGAGTTCAGAATGTAATCAAACTCCCACATATGGAAATGAGATAATATTCATTTAAATATTAAATGTGATATTATTTCCAGAGTATCTACTATGTGTCAGGCACTCTATTGTTTGTTGGGACCCAGAAAAGGCTTGTTTCCTACCTTTGCACAGCTTGATGTTTGGTTGGGAATATAGGTAAGAAGATACATTCATTTGACCACTCACTCATTTTTTATTTTGCCAATATTTGTTGAGTATTTACTATGTGTCAATGATGCTTCTAGGAGCTTGGGATCTACCGTGAATAAAAACAGATAAAAATTCCTGCCTTCATGGATTTTATATTCTCATTAAAGTAGATGGGCAAAAAACAATAAACATAATAAATAGGCAAATACTATGATAGGTTAGGAGTTGACTGTTGCTATGGAAAAAGTTAAAAATAGAGCATGGTAAGGGGGATTAGGATTCTGGGATAGAGTAGGGCTATGGTGGCAGTGAAGGCTGCATTTTTAAATGGGGTGTTTGTTCAAGGTAGGACTGGCTGAAAAAGAGATGTCTGAGGCAAGGCTTGAAGGAGGTGAGGGATTTAACTGTGACCCAAAAGATAGCTCTCAAAATGTACCTGACGTAAGAGTGCTCTTGAAGGGAATAACGAGTGCAAAGGCTGTAAATACAGTTAAAGTTGAGTCTGATATGTGCTATGTTAGGAATTAGTATAGGGTGCTGCTGTAGTACTGTAGAGCTAGGAAGC
Organism: Cacajao melanocephalus; assembly: GCA_963573385.1. Classification (NCBI taxonomy): domain Eukaryota; kingdom Metazoa; phylum Chordata; class Mammalia; order Primates; family Pitheciidae; genus Cacajao; species Cacajao melanocephalus. The sequence continues at coordinate 236,612 of CAUYLG010033773.1, forward strand.
CTCATCAGGCACTGATAAAGAAGTTGGTGAATGAAAAGACAATTCATCCAGATTTACTAGCAGAGAGGTGGCAGCACATCTGCCCACCCCACCCTACTGAGCAGCCTTATCTTTCAGGCATTTTCTTAATGAAAGCCTCCTCTGTAATAACAGTAATCTCATATTCTTGAGGGCTCAGCTTCCTTCCTTCAGCCTCTCCCTCTTCCCAAGTCTCACTGAAAGTATGCACATGAGCTGAGCCACTGAATGGCTTTTCTTCTCTCAGACACATGACCACAATTTATATATGCAGATCCAATTCTTTGGCTAAAAATTTTTTCTAACATTGTTATGAAAATAGAAGTATTGGTCAACATAAAAAAATTCTGCAAATTTCATTCTTTGGAAACCATGACTTTCTCTGGGAATCCTTTCTGAATCTATCTAGAGAGGGCTATTTCTTCCCCTCTCTGTGCCACATTGCAACCTTCTATGCTATCTTATTCTTGTGCTTAGCAGGCTACATTTCAGTTGATTTATCTGTAGGTCTATCTTTCCTTCTAGGCTTCTTGGCTCATGAGAGTTAGGTAGAGTCTTACTTATCTCTGTGTTCTTTGCAAAGGGAGAAGGTGCTCACAAAACCAGGCTAAATTGAATTGAACTAAATTCAGAACACAAACTGTCTGGCCTTTAGAAAATTGCTTCATCTTGTTTGGCCTCTTGAAGTTTTCCCATCTGTAAAATGGGATTAAAATATTGTATTTTGTCAATTTTAAGATTTTTTGTTTTTATGTCTAAAATCAGGATGTTTCTCAAGCAACAATGCCATCTCATAATTTAATTGGCGGAATTTTTGGTAATACATAGGGTACATCTTACAATCAAGGACAATGTAGATTCAATAAAACATGGTAGAAACTATCTCAGAAGTTGGTGGGAGGATTCATGAATTATAGATAAAAAACCCTCACATCAGTATCTGGCACTAAGTAAGAAGTAAGCACTGCGTGCGTGCGTGCGTGCGTGCGTGTGTGTGTGTGTGTGTGTGTGTGTGTGTGTTTGCTGCTGCTGCTGTTGCTGGGCTGTTATATGTTGTAAGTCATTTAGAATCACCTCACCATTCTTTTCTCTTCTTGTACACATTCCTGCAAACACTTTTCATACTCTTTCCTCAGTGACTGTTCAAAAAGTGCTGATAGCTCAAATAATGTGCTGCAGTCTGATGTTCACACAGTAAAGTTCTGATCAGCAGCTCAATTTAATTAAATGTCTGTAGAAAATGTCCCTAGCATTTGCCAACGGTTCAGAAATTTAGAGTAAAAAAACCTAAAGAGATCCAGTATATTATGTTTATACTTTTAGTATTTATAGTTTATGTGAATATTACTAGTATATTAGTATTTTATTCCAATAGCACAATCCTTTTCTTTTCTTTTCTTTTCTTTTTTTTTGAAGTAGAGTCTCACTCTGTCACCCAGGCTGGAATACAGTGGCACGAGCACAGCTTACTGCAAACTCGAACTCTGGGGCTCAAGGGATCTTTGCCTTAGCCTCCTGAGTAGCTGACTAGTAACCACTTTGGGCTACTGTTTTTATGTTTTGTAGAGACTAGGCCTTGCTTTGTGGCTCAGGCTGGTCTTAAAGCCCTGGACTCAAGCAGTCCTCCTGCCTTGGTCTCCCAAAGTGCTCGGATTATAGGAGGGAATCACCACGCTGGGTCTATAGTCTTTTATCACTTAAGTTTTCAAGCTGGGACATTTATCCATGCACCTCCTGTAAATCATCCATACATCTACTCATTAATTTGTTGAACACTGACAACATGTTTGGTAACAGGATAATGGAAAATGTTTGTCAGATATGAGAACACTTGTTTTGCTATTTACTTGCTCTGGGGCTATAGACAAGTTTCTTAAATTATGTTTCCTATTTTGTAAATTAAAGACTAATCCTGCCTGAATAGATATTGTTTGAATTCATCGAGGTAACACATGTAAAACTCCTATATCAGGGAGGCTGATGTATAGGTACATGAAAAATTGCAATAATAATATATATCAGCATATAAACCTGTGATTCAACTCAACTTTTATGGGATGCAATAATGATTTAGTGCAAATCTGCATTTATTTTAATATTGATCTATCTAACAATATTTATCTGGCCCTTCGTCAGTGCCAGATCTGGGACTAGTGGTTCTACGGACAATAAATACTACAGGAGCTTAGAGGAGAAGATGCTCCATGCAGGCTAGGCTGACTGGGCAATGGGCCTTGCTCTCCTCCACGGTACCCTCTTTCCATTTGGTAAAGTAATCAGAGACTGTAGGGCTGCTCTGAAAACAGTCAATACAGTGTAACTTCTAGATGCCTAAAACCATGCAATCATGGCTTCAGTTATGTTCAGTAAATGCTCATTACGTGCCATGCATTATGTTAGGTATTGGGGGATACAGTGTGAATAAGAAAAACAAGGCACTTTTGGAATTTAGAGAGAAAACAGATGTAGAAGATATAATAACCAGTATAACACATCATAAAAAGCAGATGGGTAAGTAGTCCATGCGAGTATATAGTGGAGAGAAACGGAAATTATTCTGGAGGGACCAGGTTGGGAAGGCTTCCAAGAGGAGCTGCTGTCTAATCTGAGCACGGCAGGAGAAGCCGTGTGGGCAGAGGGGGCTGCACATGCAGAGGCTCTGCGGTGGGAGATGGCAGGCGACAAACCTGAAAGAAGATCAATGTCCTAGACAGTCTAAGATGAGACCAGAGGGAAGGAGAGGCCAGGTCATGGAGAATCCTGTAGGTCTTATGAAGGATACTTTCTTTTTTTTTGGAGTAATGGGAAGCCATTGGGAGATTTTAAACAGATAGTGAGATGATCAGATTTCTACTGGAAACAGATCTTTCTGGCTTTAGGATGGGGAATGGATTGAAGAGCCATAGATGAGGCAAGACAGGATGCTGAGATCCCAGGTAGTGGGGAAAGGTAGTAATCTAAATGATGATAGTTACAGTGGTGGCAATAGGATGGACAGAGGTCTCAGATATTTACTCTGGCCAATATCTATCTGTTTCTCAGTCCATCTGTTTCACCAAAATCTATGGGCAATGCTTTCAAAATTTTAAAACCAGAATAATCACCTTTTTTCTTTAAAAGGAAGCTTCTAGAAATATAAAAATAAAACCTTTGATTGCATACAAGGGACACGGAACTTCTGGTTTCTGTTCCACTCTTTCTGCAGGGCATCCCTCAGGTCCCTAAGAAGAATTTTGAATTTTCTTAAATCAGAGTTTGAAAACCTTCAATTCTAGTACTTAGTTCCCAAACACTGTAAGTGAAGAAAATCTTCTTTCGTTGATATCATAACATCTCTAAACGTGTTTCTAATCTCACAGCCATTTCCAATCACACAGACATCTATTTGTTTTTAAAATGAAAGCTCGATGGACATTCTCCTTGGGGCATTTTCAGCAAATTCAACAAGTCTCCGTGAGAGTACTAGAGTAACACCAGGGTGTACCAAACTCTGATTACAGGAACTCTGCAAGATGGAACTGTGATTAGTCCTCCCAGGAGTAACCACAGCCACTCAACAGAATTCAATAGCTATTTATGGCACATGTTTTGAGGAGGATTCTTTCTGCTCAAGGTTGATTATAATAAGCAGAAGGTGGTTCCTTGGAAGAAAATCTTGTTTGAGGTTTGACACATTCATAAAGAACAAGAGAAAGTTCCCAATAGGAAATCAACAGCACATCCAGTGAAACACGTATATGGACTGACAGCAAGTTGACAGGCAGAGAAACATTTCTACTGAGAAGAAAAAAAGAATGGGTTTTTTGATATTATTTTTTAAATTTCTTTTTTAGTTTTGTTCTTTTCCTTTTTTTTTTTTTTTTGAGATGGGGTCTCACTCTGTCACCCAGGCTGGAGTGCAGGGGTGCGATTATGACTCACTGCAACCTCCATCTGCCGGGATCAAGTGATCCTCCCATCTCAGCATCCTGTGTAGCTGGCACCACAGGTGTGCGCTACCACTGCCAGCTAACTTTTGTCTTTTTTGTAGAGATAAGGTTTTGTCACGTTGCCCAGGCTGGTCTAGAACTTTTGGACTCAAGTGATCCTCCTGCCCCAGCCTCCCAAAGTGCTGGGATTACAGGCCTGAACCACTGCACCCAGCCTGATACTGCTTTTGCATGTTAGCAAAAGCTGGGCTTTGATAAGGAAGCAATTGGGAAACCTCAAGTTGTCCAGTCAGCTCTGGTAGAAGTGTATAAATTGGGCAGGAAAGCATGAGAGGAACTCGGCCACATTAATTATTGCTACAAACATCAGCATCTGGTGGAAGGCAAGCTGGGGCGATGTAGGGAAGATGACTAGACAAAGAATCAGAGGTGAAAGGCTTGCAGGCTAACTGACCCCTGTCCAGTGGTGCTTTGAACCAGCAAGATCCATAACTCTAATTATCAGCTCATAATATAAAGCCATGTCTGCCCTTTTCCATTTCACAATCTCAACACCTGTGATTATAGTAATTGTCTGCGGACCACCTTGGAACTGGCCTATGTCCCTATATGTTTTCTCTTCTCACCTGGGTCCTAGTATTTCTCAAGTGTTTCTTAAGAACTCCAAATAGTGTGTTCAGTGCTGAAGGTAAAAGATGAATGAGATGGTATCTCTGCCTTCAAACAATTTATGAGACTAGTAGGCAAGAGAATATTGTAAGCAAATCCTTTCTACTTAGTTTGTTAAATGCAACAATAAAAGCCTACACAATCTGCAGAGAAAAACAAAGGCAGTCTACTCTGAATAATGAGGTGATGACATGACAGGTTCCTGCTCTGCACAATCCCAGGCTGCTTTTGATAATACTAAGAGTTAACCACAGAGCAAAGGGAAAATGTTCTGTAACCTAAGTTTGGGGCGATAACTTTTAAAGTTGAGATTTCACCTGTCTTTAGGAGTTTCTCATCACCTCCAATTTTAGCAGGGATAATTGACACACACACTGCAAAGAACTGCTAATCCTCTTGGCTCAGCATTATGGCGATACACTTGGCCAGTGTGCTTCCCGTCTTCGATCAAAGGTTAGAAGTGAGAGATAAATGAAACCTGCAAACAGGCTTACGTTGCTTGTAGGTGTTTCATCTTTGAGTTTTAGGCATGACGGTAACTGGCAGTGGAATAATTAGGTAAAATAAACATTTGATTCCCATCAAATTTGCCAAAAAGAAAGCAGGTATTGAGTTTTGAAGAAATGCTCTATAGACTGGTAATCTGGCATGGTGGGAAGGAGGATTTCCTGTTTTACAGATGCGTGAGCATCCTAAGGGAACGAAATTGTTGTGAAGTTAATCAAGGTAGACTGTTTGTCAAGGAAAAGGCTCATTGCCTAGGACAGATTTAGATCAATTCTGGCAGGAAAGAATATCCACAAGGGACCTTTTTCAATTTTATTTTATCAGTTAGATGGAGTTAGCAACTCCAAACAGGAGGAGGATATGGAATCTATAAAATAGGCAGAGAAATATGTCTTTGAGTGAAGTAATTTGTTTGATAATCCACAGACATGTGGGCTTCTGTAATTTCTTGGTAAAGTCATATGGTTCATAATTTCTCCAAATTGGTTCTAGTTGTAGTGCCTTACTTAGTCCAAAATCTGCCACTGGGATGTTTTTTGCTGTCTCTCTCATTCCTCTCAACTTTTGCTTTCAGAATCTAATACATTTAATAAATCTTCCTATTGGCTTTAAATAATTCTCTAGTGTTGTTTTGATAGAACTGTCAGAAATTTAAAAAAATTTTTTATTTAAAAATTTTTATTATATTATCTCCTGTCAATCTTTATAGACGTACAACAAGAAAATACATGTTATGTATTTTTTTCAGGCAAAGAGCCTTAGTTTACCTATTAACTGTTAGTATGGCATTCAAGAGCAGTAGGAAGTCTGGAAGGAAACTAACAGTTATTGAATGCCTGCTATTGGTTAGCCACTAGAATAGGCACTTTATATACATTGGCACTGCATAATAAAAGCGCTATCAATTTGTTACCATTCTCCCTATCTTACAAATTTAAAAACATGAGGTTCATAGACACTAAGTTATTTGACCATGTCACCTAACATGTAAGTGGGAAAGTTAGGAATTGAACCCAGATCTGTTTGTGTTATGTGTCTGGACTTGCCACTGTATCTCCGCCTCTAGAGGGCATCTTTTCTCCCAGAGAGGAGGATCACATCATCAGCCCTTCATTAGCCCTCAGAGATTGACTGACCAGTTAAAGCTTCTCCTTTCATGTTAACTTTCATTTGCCCAGCATACATGAGTTAACTACCTACTCCATGAAAAAAACAGTGCAAGATGGTGTGTGTATATGTGTGTGTGTGTGTATGTATGCGTGTGTGTATGAGTAAAGACCTGGCCTCCTCCATCAACAAGATTCTCGTCTAGCATGGCAGATAGTCATGTGTACAAATACAAGTGAAGGCATACTGTAAAAGATGCATAAAGGAATGATGAACAACATGCTGCTGAATAAATTGAAGAAGGAATAACATTAAAAATTCCAGTCATGGGGAACTAGACAAGGTTTCATGGAATAGGTAGCATTTGTTGCAAGCCTTGAAGAATGAATACAACTTGGCTAAAGAAAGATAAAAAGCATTAGAGGTTGAGGAAACAGAATGAACAAAGGCATCAACTTACAAAATAATGCACTTGGTTTAGAGAATTGTGTAACGTTGAGAATCTCTGGAGTCTAGTGGGTTTGGTTGGGTTTCTAGGGGGAAAATCTGTCCGGAAAAGTAGATGGAGGCCAGTGTCTGGAGGAATTTGAAAGCCCTAACCAGGGCTTTCAGATTTGTCATTCTGCACGTGAAGGGACAATTACTGGCATAATCTCACTGTTCTTGTTGTGTGTTTCAACAGCCTCAAAGTAAACAGTAGCTTTTTATTTCATTCCTTTATGCATGGGATTCAATGAAAGCACTTTGTTTTGGATATGATGTTAGTGGAGAAATCAAGCAGACGACTGGAAACAAGAATTTTCATGTAGGATCAGGTTGAGGCTAGAGACATTTATGTTATTGGTCCATAGTTGATTACTGAAGCCATGTTTGGCCATTTATCCTTCTCTCTCAAATTAACAGAATTTCAAGTTTTAACCAGGTACATTGCCATGTAGCTAAAAGATTATATTTCTTTGCATCTAGCTATATCTATGAGACTATAATCTGACACATGAAATGTAAGCAGTAGGGATATATGGTACTTCCAGAAAGTCTTCATCATATTTATCTTCCAACCCCTTTGCTTTTAGCAAAGAACATGATGCCTGGCACTCCAGCAACCAAACTGGACACTAAAGACAAAGACCACACCCTAGGAATGGCTGATAAGGGTACCTGGAGGTCCTTGACAAATCTGTGGAGCTGCCATACTCACTCTGAAGAGCCTACCCTGATACTTCTTATATATGAGAAAGAAAGTCACTGCTATTTTGGTATTTTGGGGCTTTTTAATGTAGTCAAACTTAATCATTACTGATACATGGTAAAATTAGAAGGAATTTTCAAGAGAGTATAATGAAAGAGAGGGGAAGGCTGTGGGCTGAACTTCGTTTTTTTTTTTGAGAATGGAATCTCACTCTGTCACGCAGGCTAGAATACAGTGGCAGGATCTTGGCTCACTGCAACCTCTGCCTTCTGGGTTCAAGTAAATCTCCTGCCTCAGCCTCCTGAATAGCTGGGATTATAGATGTGCACCACAATGCCTGGCTAATGTTTGTATTTTTAGTAGAGATGGGGTTTCACCATGTTGGCCAGGCTGGTCTCGAACTCCCAACCTCAGATGATCTGCCCACCTCGGTCTCCTAAAGTGCTGGGATCACAGGCGTGAGCCACCATACCTGGCCTGAACTTTGGCAGAAGGAGAAGGGGAAGCAGGCTTATCTTACATGGCCAGAGCAGGAGCAAGGGGTCGGGGGAGGTGCCACATACTTTTAAATAACCAGATCTTGCAATAACTCTTTGAGAACAGCACCAAGAGCGTGTTGCTAAACCATTCACGAGAAATTGCCCCCATGATCCAATCACCTCCCACCAGGCCCCACCTCCAACCTTGGGGGTTACAATTCAACATGAGAGTTAGGCGGAGACACAGAGCCAAACCATATCACCCTGCATCTGGCACCATACATGAATACCCCTTCTCTGTTCTAGCAGAGGCTATGTGAAGGACAAAACCTGCCTATCCGTGACTCAGAGGGGTTAGTGGTGAGCTATTCATTGCCTGCTCCTGTCTCTTGTGCTCTGCCTGTGTCTGCTGCATTTCATGGACCTTCAGATCCTGGCACTAGCAGCCATGTGTAAGGAGACTTCACAAAGTTCTGCAAGTAAAGAGTAATTTTGGTTTTCCTTAAAGATTGCAGACTCTATTATTTTACCGTAGCTTAGTGGAAAGAGTTTTTCAGGGGCTCCAGTCTGTTTGTTAATTATTATTTTTAAGAATCACATACAATGCTGAGAGTTGTTGAAAACCACCTTCACCTGCGTTATTTAGTCCTTGTGGTAGTCCAATGGAATAAACAATGTTACTCCCCTTGATTTACACTGAGATCTAAAGAAGACGATGAAGAGAAGGTAGATTATGAAGATGATAATATAAATAGCTATCACTTACTGAATTACTACTAAGTACCAGGTAGGGCAGTGGGAATACAGTATTCTTTCTAAAATACACAACAATCCTGCAAAGTTGGACTTAGTATTCCTATTCTGTAGAAAATAAAATTGTGATTTTCAGAGTTAAAGTCACAAGCTTTACATTAATTGAACACGACACTAAGGGAGCATCTGTGCTGCACGGAGACTCACCCCTTGCAGCATTTTTCTTTGCATAAATGTCATAACTGACCTTGTGATGCCCCAGGGCGGTACCATTTACTCCTGACTACCTTGGGGAGCTGTTAGATGGTGATGATGCTAGTACAGGCATTCAGCTTATTGAGACCCTGGAAAGAAGTCTGAGATAGAAATACAAGGCTATAATTGGTAATCATTATTAAGGCTTTATTTGAATAATGAGAAGAATATTTAAAGAACAGGGAAAATGAAGGGATTTTATTCTCTTATTTTTTAATTCTTGTGCCAGTAGGATTTATACTGTTCCTACGCAAATAGGTACGTATTAGTACAATCTGTGTTTTCAGTATATTTAAAGAATACGTAGCTAATGAAAATATGGCAACTCGGTGAGATTGAAGTAGGTTTTTTCTATAAAATGTTGGTGTTCTTTCATGTTACTTTTTATTCTAATTAGAAATCAAGGATAAACTAACATGGACCAAATCTGGATGGCAAACTCTACTTCTTTACATTTCTTGAGCACCTTACCAATCTGCATCTGGTCTTTAAGATTTCCTTAGGAGGTTGCTCTCTGCACATCGTGGGGAGTCAGCAATGTTTCTTTTTGTTTCCCTAATTATTTAGTACTGGCTGTAACTTTGAAACTTCTACATTAGATGTTCTTTGATCATCCCCTTACTGAAGGAGTGAAGGGTCTTGTAAATAAAATCCAAAGGACTTTGGGATGCTTCTGACATGGTTTCTTAACAAAGAAAAGTCACTGGAAGTATGAGCATAGCTACAGGTGAGGGTTTTGGAACTTCATGCTTCACCTTACCTGCTCTCTGTATTCTAAAAGTTGCAGAAGTAAATTCTAAAACACAACTTTCTGTAAAATTTAATGATGGGACTGGGGAGTACAATCATGTTAAGAGCTACTTTTATATAGCAACGACTAGGTCCTCTGCTAAGTACTTCACAGGTATTATCTTGAGTTCTCACAAGAATCCTACAAGGGAGAAGGATTAAAAAAATTTCTTCTTTTAGAGATGAGGAAATTAAAGCCTAGAGAGCTGTTAACCAAGATTCACCTGATTAAAAATGAGAGCTTATCTTACAGAGTCATTGTGAGGATTAAATGAGATTGTATTTATTTGCCAAATGTTTGCCATGGTATAGGGTTGCTGTCTAAATAATGTTCATCTTATTTCAATGTCTCTTTCATATTAGTCTCAAGCATTTCATTGTCTTTGTAGCATTTGGGTTCTTGAAATACTACAATCTGAGAGAAAACTGACAGTTATATTATTCATTGTTTTCATTTATTTTTATCAAATAGCAGATAATTAGACTGTTAGCCAGAATTTTTCAATTGCTTACCATGGCCCTGTTCCAATATATTATTGGAAATCAATAATATAATCCTAATTTTTCATGTGCTAATATTTGTTTTCTATGATTAAATCATTGGTGGGTATTTTTATGTTGGATATAATAAATTCGAAACGTATGAATGTCTTCTTGTGACAACGTAAGGTATTAGTTTGGGATTCTTTTTTAACTTCCACCCAATTACTTATTTTAGAAAAATGCTGAATTCATTAAATAAAAATTGAAAATATTCACGAGTGTCCTAAGATCTCACAGACAGGAGTAAGATACAGTGAACTGGAGTAGGGGGTCAGGAGGCTTAGATCTCAGTCTTGTCTCTGTCCCTCATTAGCTGGTGCCCTTGTTCAAGACATTTATCCCCTCTTTGCTTCACAGGGTTGCTACCTGTAAATTGGACATTTCACTCCAGGATCTAAGTTTCATTTCCTGTTTAACTGTTCATAATAATCCAAAATTCCATAGGGAAAATTCTGTTGTTTTGGCAGGTAACATGGGGATAGAAAGGAAAAAATTCTGATGCCTATGCTTTTGGGTTTTACAGAGGGATCTACCCAGCCTCCCATCCACTGATAAAAACCTTTTAAGAAAGTTATATAAGTGAATGATTGTTTGCATTTATTATTAGTGGGTTATGTACTTACTTAGAAAAGACTATCTTGCAACAAGGATTACATAAAATCCTTCCATCTCTCATAATGACTCCTTATTCATCATTATCATGATCATTATGCCGGTCAAGACAGAAAGTTAGCCACAAACACAAAAATTTCTTTTTTTCTGCACTGATTGGATCAAGGAAAGGACTTGCGAATAATCTTTTAGTCATAGTTTACAAAGAACTTCAGTCCAAGCTGCCATTGCACTTCATGGGTGACCTAAACCAAACAATTTACATAACTGTATTGTAGTCGTGCAGTTCATTATCTGTTTCCCTCACGGGACTGCAATCTCCTTGACGGCAGGCACCTATATGAAAGACCGTCATGTTCCATTCACTAGCACAGTTTCTGGTACGAATCCCTCATGATGAGATAATTACATTTCTATAAGTTGATTTTAAGACTGCAAATCCAAAGGCCACCTCAGTACTCTGTTACTGAGTACTGAGATTATAATATGACGATTGTGCTGAGGAATCAGTTCAGATTGCAATCTGAAGCTCCCAGAAGGGTGGATATCTGCATCGTTAACTCACTCATTCAAACTGTTCACTCAGCAAACGAAGCAAAAATAAGGTATCTTCTCTTCTTCCTACTTCACTGCCTTTAGAGTTATACAGAACACTTTAATTTGCACCAGAATACTGGGGAAAGAGAAAAAGGCAGCCAGGATAATATAACAGTATCTTTATGAAATCCTCGTGCAGTTTTAAGACTTCAGTAACTTGAATTGAGAACATGATAGAGGAAACCTACAAATCATATTTGAAAGCAAACTGAATTTTCTCAGAAATGCAGAAATTTCTATTCAATGCAAGTACATAGTGAAAATTTTCCCAGAGTATGTTTTATCAAATAATTATTTAAATGTTGGCTTAATCAATGTTGAATTGGTTTGTTTCTACAGGGCCATAAGAGATTTTAAAGCATTGTCAATCTACAAGAGGGGTATATGATACGTAATTGTTTCCCAAACACTATAAACAAATGATTTTGAAGAGGATACTCTTAGGATACTCTGAGGTAGTCCAACTTGGACATTTCACAGGTAGGAGAACTAACGAATGGTTCTGCAAGGTAAAGACACTTATTCAAGAATATTTCAGTTAACTGTACTTAGCGCAAAGGCAGGACAGGATTTAGGTAGTCTGGTTCCCAGTCCAGAAGAGTATGTATATCTGTTTTCCATATGCCAAATTGCAGGCCCCTACTTGCCAATAAGAGAATTTCTGTAATAGCAGCATCATCTCTTCTGTTTCACGAAGTCCTGCTGATTGGCCTGATAAATAATGGCATTTTCAGGGCAGTGGGATGCACCCACTAAGATATTTTTGATTTCTAGTACAAAATGACTTTCCTAGAAATATAATTTTCTAGGGGAAGAGTACACTAGAAATGTGTGGCTTAAAATTCACTTTTTAGTCACTGTATAAAAGTTGAAGGATAACTGCTCAGTTATTACATGGGAGCATCTGGTGAAAAACCACAGGTGCAGTGATGTTAGATACTGGAGATACAGGAATGAGATCTATTTTCCTAATAGGTCAGCAGCTTTTTATTCTATCTGTGGGTGCCTGTCCTGAAGCCTGGGCTCCCACTGAATTCCAGAATTCAGCTCCTGAATTCCCTCCTTTCTGCCCATCTAATCGCAATCAAATCTTCAGGTTGGACCCACTAAGTCCTTTCTGGCAATTTTATTTCCTTTCCCCTGCCCTCTTCATTCCTTTGTGATCTCATTTGGTTTAAATATCTTATGATGGAATTGGAAGAGCCAAGCAGGCTAGACTTAAATTCTGGCTCTATCTACACTTGACCACCTAGAAAACCTCATAGGGTTCCTATAAAGATTTAAACACACCTACCACACAATTACATGTAGTATTTAACACAGTGTCTAGCACAAAAGTGTTAAATAATTCTCTTTATCTCTAATTGTTGCTTATATATTAGACCTATTTGCCCAATTAGACTAAAAGCTAAGGGCAGAGGGCATGGGGTGTGTGTGTGTGTGTGTGTGTGTGTGTTTATCCTCCTCACTCTCCACAATACTAGGAACATTCTCTCATTCAAAAACAATCTGTTAAATGCCTCATATTAATAGCAGAACATCTCACAGTAGGTGTTTGCAATTTATTTTATCATGAAGCATATATGAGAGTAAATAAAATACTGTATGCAAATTTCTGAAAACAGTGCCTAAACAACTAGTAAGTGCTATTTTCATCACTAGAAAGTACATAAATTTATTTTAGTGCTGTGATAATCCTTGGGATGAGCTATTTATCCTATCATGACTCCATCTCAAGGGCTGATGATTTTTGTGCAGGAACAGTTAATCCAATTGAAAACCATCACCTACTAGAAATGGAAACAGAGAGACATAAACAGGAAGGAGCCATCTAATTCTTAAGTTTCGGGTGACGAGTTGCAATCCTGGAGTAAACAGGGATGACAAAGCTCAGCATTCTCAACCTCAGAAGCGTGGCACAAGGATGAGTCATATCTAAGCGGATTCCAAAGTAGAATATTTTCTTGACTTCGCCAAGTCATGTTTTCTTTGCAAAGGCTTCATGGACTTTAAACTGTTTATAAAAGCCCCTTTTTAGTCTACAATTTAAGGCTACTGTTTTACAGAAGTAGCAATAGAATAAAAAAGTTGGAGAAAGGATTGGAAGATTGGGAACCTGGTTTTGGTTCTACTATGTACTAATGGGAAGATTTTGGGCCTTTCTCTGTCTTGGTTTTTCTCAACTATAAAACGTTTTTTATCCAAAGAACATTAGGTATTTTCTATGTGCTAAGTATTTACTGTTTTAGGTGATGGAATGGTGGACATAAAACAGGTAAGTAAGGCAGAGTCTAGTGGGTAAGAAAAAAGTCAATTGATAATTGTAATTCAGGAACTAGTGCTAAAGGCGTAGGCTGCACAGAGAACTTAACCCAACAAGGAAGAGTTCAGAGAAACCGCCCCCCAGGACCTAGAGCACAGTCTGTCTAGGTAGGCTGTCATAAGTATAGTGGAGATGCCAGCTGCAGGCAGAGTGAGTTGCATTACAAGGTATAGAGACCGAGACTACCTTGACAAATGTAGAAGCCACAAGGAATTCAGTCCAGCTAGATATGGCTGGATAAGGATCATACAAAGGAATAGAGTTGAAAATGTCAAGAACTGAAGAACTGAAGAGAAGCAGTAAAGACTAGAGAGTCTTTTGTGTATCCTGCTATAGGTAATGAGGGACTCCCTCTCTCCATGTGTATATATACGTAAATAAGGTACCTGTAAAAACACAGATAGATAAGCATTTTCAAAGATCACTCTGACTGTGGTATGATTGGCTTGGCAGGTGGCAGATACCAAAAACAAGAAAAACTATTAGGATGCTGTTGTAGGAGGATGCAAGTAATGATGAGAGTCTGAGCTAAGGTAGTAGCCATGGGATGAGTATTTGAGAGCTTTTAAGGAGGCAAAATCAACAGGGTTAAGTGAATTATTGAATGAGGACAGGAAGAGAAAGGGAAGTATCAGGGATGATGTCGAGGATTTGGGCTAAGGTAACAGATGGAAAGTGTTGTCATTCCTCCAGACAGAGTGATGTAGAAACTTGGCTGGGAGGGATTTGTAGAGGGTGAGCATGAGATACCTAGGGGATATACAAATTAAGAAGTCCAGTAACAGTGGGATGGATATCAGGAGCTCAGGAGAGAGATTTGGGCTGGAACTACCAAATTAGGTCGAAATTAAAGCTAATGGAAATTATTCAGTGAAATGAGATTGACCTTAGAGATTAAAGTAAGGAAAAAAACTAAAGGCAAAAACCCAAGAGAATAACAACATTTTAGAGGAAGAGAGAAGAGTCAGCCAAGCAACTATGGATGAGAGGGGGCAGAGATAGGAAGATAACCAGAGGAAAATGTCACAGAATGCAGGGGAGGAGGAAAATTCGTAATGTGATAATGGTCAGTGGTGACAGATGATACATAAGTCCAAGAAGCTTGAAAAATGTCCAATGGATAATGCTATCTGTCATCCCCTCTCAGGCTGTTGTGAGTTCAGAAAAGATCATGCAAAGAAAAGGCTCTGTAAAATCACATACACATCTGTGATTCATTATTATTTCTTCTCTGCTGACCTACCCACAGTGTTGCTCTATCAGACCACTTAAGATATTTAAGCTGCCCTTCTTACATAATCATCTACTTTTCATGTTTTCTTGATTAATGAGAAATCAAACCAGAAAGAGTTAAATTACTTATTGTCACAAAGGAATAATGTTGGTTTTCACAACATCCTTCAGGAATGATCATCAGACTCATTCAGAGATCTGAAGTATACATGTTTCCTTCTTTGAATGGTAGTATTCCCGAAATATCATAAATAAATTCATTTTAAAAATCCGTTTTAAGTACAGCATTGAAAGCTTTATGCTCTCTGTTCTTTATTCTGAATTTGATTCGTTTAACAAGGAAGTACATCTAAATTCTTAAGACAGTCTCTGAAGACCATTATAAATCACAGTGCAATTTTTTTCTGACAATTATGTCAGAAAGCTCATGTCAGGGGGCATATGACAGGCAGAATGGCACAGAAAAATGGAAAGAGTACAGATTAAGAATCAGAATAAAAATCTTAACAATAGCAACCATCTCATTGAATTTTTTGCTATATGTCAAGTCCTTTACATATATTATCTCCTTTTTTCCCTTTAACATTTTAATTCTCATTTTACAGATGAGGAAATGGAAGATCAGAGAGGTGAAGTGACTTTAGGTTATACAAAGGCTCTGGCTAAGAAGCTGATCTGGGATGCAAACCCAGGACGATTATGTAATGATTGTTCCAGGATATGATGCCAATGTAGGGGGCAGAGAGAGTCAAACCCAGGGATATTTTCTCTTATCCTTGTAAGTCAGGCAGGGAAGAGGGGAGAATGGGGATTTTGAGTGAATAGAGGACACATCACACAACACAGATGAAAACACTGCCTAGACAGGGGGCTGGCTTAACAAAGACGGATGTTAGGAAGATCTCTGCCATGGCAGGGGCCATGTGGAGGGACTCAGCCGAGCCAGTCAGAGAAATTCATCCTATCTGAAGAAAATGTTCAAGCTGCAGCAAAGCTAGGACATTCATTTAAGCAGGACAGCTCCATGGGACTAGCTTCACAAGTACATGCTAAATGAGAGTCAGACTTTCCATTACACTCCCCCATGAAAAGAGAGAATGAGCTAAGCTTATTTGCCTTGTCTATAAAAAAGAGGTTTAAAGAAGTTAAACCTATGGCTGGTCATTTCATGCACTTAGCAGTGTCTGGGACATGGTAACTACTTAGTATCCACTTGTTACTATTATTCCAAATATCTGTCACTGTCAAGCACACTAGTTATGGGTCCCATCAGTCTAGTACCTTAAACACGTACCTCCTCAAACTCATATGCCAATTACAAGAGTCCACTGGGGGGCAAGAAAACTGCAACAAGGTTCGCAGGTAAAACCCTGAGACCTGTGATGTTTATTAACTTACAGAATGGGGATGAAAATTCTTGTTAGTTCCCAGGATCCGTGTGATGAATTTAAAGAAATAATGTAAGCACCCTGTGAACTGCCAATGACTATCCAAATGTGAAGGAATATCATTACTGTTTCTCACTATTACTGCTTATTGCTATTTTTAGAATACTCAGGAAAACACATATTCTCATGAAAACACATTTCTTAATAGTCTAGATTAATTTCCCGGAAGTTCTTCTGAATAAAATATGAAGAACTTCAGGTAAATAGTAATGGAGGAAAAGGGTATGGGGATCTATGTTTAGGTTAAATAACAGATGAGTTACTTTATTTATTTATTTATTTATACATACATACATACATACATACATACATACGGAGTTTTGCTCTTGTTGCCCAGGCTGGAGTGCAATGGTGCAATCACCGCTCACTGCAACCTCCGCCTCCCAGGTTCAAGTGATTCTCCTGCCTCAATCTCCCAAGTAGCTGGGATTACAGGCATGTGCCACCATGCCTGACTAATTTTGTATTTTTAGTAGAGATGGGGTTTCACCATGTTGGTCAGGCTGGTCTTGAACTCTTGATCTCAGGTGATCCACCCACCTTGACTTCCCAAAGTGCTGGGATTACAGGTGTGAGCCACCGTGCCCAGCTAGTTACTATATTGAAATAAATACTTACTTTTTTTTCTTTTTGAAATGAATTTGTTTTGTTTATTCAATTACTTTAACCCAAGCAATTTATCAAATGTTTATTAAACCAAGATATCATGCAAGAGGCCAAAGAATAATATATTCAGAACACTGGAATTAAAAAATAAAATAAAAAATCTGGTCTGAATTCTACCTCTTTTACTTATGAACTTTCAAAACTTTTCCTCTAGCAAAGGTTGTCCATTGCTGTTAAGATGACTCTGAACACTTTATGTGACTTTCTGGGCCTCCTTTTCCTCATTAAAACAGAGATTGTATCACCCACTCTGTTTACTCGCAGGGAACTTGTGAGGATTAAATTAAGTAATGACGCTGCAGATAAAAGTACTGTCATTCAGCAGAAGAGAAGCATGTGCATTAATAAGCACTATGATAGTTTATTATATATAGTGAGAAATATTACTGATGGGTGGACTGAGGCTGTTCATTGCATATTCTCTCTGTAGGAAATTCTAAGTGGAAAGCTGATTATAGTCAGAAAGAAGCTAGAGATTGGTATGGGATCAAAGGTGAATTTTAATGGCTAATGTCGACATCATTGTCTGATGTGTTGATCTTAATATATTCATATTTTGTATTTATCTTTTATCGATATTAAGAACTCACTTAAAAATCATATTTCTAACGTATACATAATAATATGGAGAAATGATCACAATATAATGCTAAGTAAGTAAAAGAACTCTGCATGGTATGATTCTAATTTTGTTTAATATATATATACATATATATAGATAGATAGATAGATACAAAGCATGTATACTAAAAGAATAATGTTTCCTTTGCAGTGGTGGAATTATGAATGAGTTATCTTTGTATTCATATTTTTCTGTATCTTCCTAATTTTATATAGTAAACTTTTAATGTTAAAAACATTTAAAATGACGAATCTTAGAACCTTCACTCCAACTTACTATAATTCATTATTTATATTTTTGTTTAATATTTGAAAAGTATAGGCCCTTTGAGCTTGAAGTCATCTATTACAGACAAGTATTAAGGACTTTTCAGGGTATAGCAAATAGAAACAGGAATGTAAGAAGTTAACAGATACAGATGGGAAGATTAGGAGTGTGAGTCAGTGATAAGAGACATAATCTGATTAGCTGTGTAACTCTTAAGTATTGAGAAAAGGAAGGTTGGAAATTGACAGAAAGTCACAAAGCTAGAAAACAGGATCAAATCTCTTAGCTTTCTGGGTCAGAGATAAATCCTAGGAGCTTCTAAGAAAAAAGTAAGATGATACAGACAGGTAATAGACCTATCTTCCCATACTCAAGGCAACTGAATACTCAGCACAGAACCCCAGAAAGCTACATGAGCGGTGAGAATGTAAGGCCATCCAAAATCAAAAGGTCTCTGGAGAAGTCTAGTGTCACACTCAACCACTAAAGGAATGCCTCCTACCATGCATAATGGCCAGCTATGAAGTTTGTGCTGGAGCATCTGCTGAGGTGGAAAGGCAGCTTACTCCTTACTGAGGCAACTCAACTCTTTGTTGGATGAGTCTCTTGGTTATACAAAAGACTCGTTTCTTACTCTGAATCAATCCCTTAATTCTAAACATAGAGAATAAGTTCACTCCCTCTTCTGCCTGATAATCATCCAAAAACTGATAGTGTCACTAAGGACTTGAACCTGACTCTTCAAAAGACTACCCCCACCCCATCTCTTTATAGCATCATTAAGGCTTTCTGGTTAATTGGAATTATTCTGCCAGATTAAACGTATCATGTGTCATTTAGTTTTTTAGTATCTTTTTATCATTTAAAAATGATATGCTTTTTTTACTCCTTTTTCCCAACTAATTGATATGTTGGTCTAACCTAATTATTAAACTTTTTTGTTTATTTACTTTGGGGGTAAAAAAATAAGTCTGATTCACATGATTAGAATCAATTTATGACTAAATAAATTATGAAGTTATATAACATGTGATTTAGCTCATCAAAATGATTACAGAAGAGCAATTCCAAAATGGTGATTATAGTCTCCAACTGAAGTCAGTTTCGAGTCTTAGGCATCTTTATGTCATCAGTTAGGCATAGAAATGCTCAAATTATCACTAATATAAGAGATGTGGTCATAATGTCTTAGTACTGAGCTCATTTGCAGAGGGATACAATGACATATTTGGCATAAATACAATCCAGAGACTGTATAGAACTCTCTTCCTTCTCATATCAAAGTCTATTTACTACTAAAATGATTCTGATGAATAATGCAACCTATTCTTTTATAGAATAGACTAACAACATATTGCACTGCCCCAGAAAAACACAGAAGTCATTATCTTCATTTCTAGAAACATACACTTTGGAAGCCTAAGGAAAACCTAACCTAATAAACATAACATTTTATTGAGAAGAGTAGATAATTGGCCATTTTATTATTTATTTTTACTTTAGCATCACCTTTTGCTAAAATGTAGGAACCTTTTACTTGTACTAAGCAAACTGAGCCCTGATATCATGTGTCATTAGGCGCATTTGAATGGACAACAGTTAAGCTTGTCCCCCAATACAAGATAACTATATACAGTTCAGTCCTGGAGAAGCACAATTAACTTTACAACAGTGGTTGGAAGTAGTATATCACAGTGGAAAGAGCAAGCTTTTGATATGGATAGATTTGGATTGAATTCTAGCTTTATTCCACACTGAGTTTGTGAACTTTTCAGTCTCATGTTTTTCATATGTAAAATAGTCAAAACCTTCTCTCATGGTTGTTGTAATGAGTAAATGGGGTAACGTATAAAAGCATTTTTCAGAGCCTAGCACATAATAAGCATGTTAGACATATTATTTTCTTATTGTAATCTCTGTAACTAATCCTAGAGAAGCCCTCCCTTCACCACATTCTTTTGCAGGCACAAAGTTATGAAACTGGAGATGGAGGGAGGTGGAGAGTCCTTTGAAGCCAAAAGCAAAGCTCAAATGACAGTACCTGTCTTTTGCAGAAATAGCTGTTATATCAGCATGTATTGATTTTAAAGATGATGCAGATATACTTCAATCAATTTAAATTTCCTTTATAGGTAATACAGGAGAGTGTAAAAGATATTCTTATATATATAGGAACTAAACTTATCTCAAGTATATTTAATAAATAAAACTACAAAAGTACAAATATTAGGTGGGACACAGTGGCTCATGCCTGTAATCCCAGCATTTTGGGAGGCTGAGGCAAGTGGATCACCTGAGGTCGGGAGTTCGAGACCAGCCTGGCCAACACGAAACCCCGTCTTTACTAAAAATACAAAATTAGCCCGGCAAGGTTGTGCATGCCTGTAATCCTAGCTACTCGGGAGGTTGAGGCAAGAGAATCACTTGAACCCAGGAGGCAGAGGTTGCAGTGAACTGAGATGATGCCATTGCACTCCGGCCTGAGCAACAAGAGTGAAACTTCATCTAAAAAAAAAAAAAGTACAAATATTGCCTGTAAGACAATATTTTTTAAGGTGGGAATTGAATGCATAAGTATATACTCACAGTCATTCTTTGATTTTTAAAAAAGCCTTTTAAAATTTTCATTTGCTGTGATCTGATAGTTTCTCACCTCATCTTTGTAAGTGCCTGTTTTCCGATGGCCTCTATATATTATCATTCTGCCCTGAACAACAATCAAAGTATTAAAGTTTCACTCTATCTTGAACTGAACCAAACTCTTGTGATCCCAAAGCTGCAGGATGAGCTGCTACCTCTGCCGTAACTAGAAGTTAAGTCATCAAGAACCTACCATCAGAACTGTTGTTTCCAAGAATGCACACTTTAGCTAAGCTCCAGGGATCAGAGGTTGCCTAAAACTATTGGATCCAGGGACATGATACAGCTCCTATGTCAGCATCGCTAAAAAGTAGATGTCCTAGGCACAACCACTTGAGACTTGTGAAATTATTGACTAAAGAATGGATATTCTGATAGCACAGCTCAGAAAGAACCAATACATCTCTACAACCACTGTGCATGCCAGAAAAATATGGCAGATGAAAAGGGAGTATAATTTCTAACTCATTTCCATATATATATTTTTTGAGACGGAGTCTCACACTGTCACCCAGTCCAGGCTGGAGTGCAGTGACACGATCTCAGCTCACTGCAACCTCCACCTCCTGGGTTCAAGCAATTCTTGTGCCTCAGCCTCCTGAGTAGCTAAGACTACAGGCATGTGCCACTATGCCTGGCTAATTTTTTTTGTATTTTTAGTAGAGACAGGGTTTCATCATGTTGGCCAGGCTGGTCTTGAACTCCTGACCTAGTGATCCACCTGCCTCAGCCTCCCAAAGTGCTGGGATTACAGGTGTGACCCACCTACCTGGCCCCTTGTTTCCATATTCTAAGGCTTGCTTAAGTACATTTGATTGGCTGAACCTAAATTACATCTGATAACCTAGAGACATGGCATCTCCAAGGGTATATGAGATAGGTAGTGAGCAACTTTCATCTTTAAAGAAGAAGGAACTTCAATTTTCATGCAAGATGGAATGAGAGAAATCAGCTTTAACCTCCTGCTTCAAACAACCAAAAGGAAATGAAATCAGACAAACAATAGGAAATAATGATTTCCCAGACACCAAACATCAGATAATAAAGGACAACGAAGGACAAGAAACTTTAGTAGACCAGAAACAAAGTAGGCAACTGCCCCAGCTTTCTGCCTTGACAGTCTCTAGGCCATCAAGCAGGGACAAAGGACCCAGGAGAAGCCTGGCAGATTGTCTTAGTTGAGGTTATGGAACTGAGAATCTCATGCGACTAACATGGCTAGAGTTTGCAGAACAGAGTATCACAGAGAGGAGAGCTGCACAGAAAGAAAACTCTGGAAATGTGCTGAGAGCCACTCTTGAGTATTTAGCAGAGTACTGATTGGGATCTGTGTGCATGAAGAAACTACAAGAGGCCAGAGAAAGAATGATTTTGAAGGATGAGTAGTATCAACACCTGGGATTTATAAAGGGCTGGGATCAGTGCTGGTTTTCAGCAGCTAAACTGGAAAACTTCACAATTCATGGGGCAGTAAGTAGTATACTCAGAAAAGTCTTGCTTCAGTAGTAGAACATAATTACCCCTAAATGCTGCTCTGCCACCTAAAGAACCTTAAAAGCAAAACTTGAAAAGATCAAACAGTTTAACCATGTTCCGTGATACATTTCAATATTTACAGAAATGCAAAAATATCTGGCCCCAATAAAGTTAAATTCACCATGTCTGGCATTTAGTCAAAGATGATCACAAATGAAAAGAAGTAGAAAAATATGACCAACAAGGGGAGAAAACAGTAACCAATTAAAACCAATCCATAACTGAAACAAATGTTAGAAGTGCCAGAAAAGAACATTAAAACAATTCTATAATTACATTGCAGATGGTCAACAAGTTAAATAGGTACATAAAAGATATAAAAAGAAAATCCAAATTAAACATGTAGGCATAAAAACTACAATGTTGAAAATGAAAAACATGCTGAATAGAATTAAAGGCAAATTAAATACTGCATAAAATATTAATGAACATGAAATACATAGCTACAGAAACTAACCAAGTTAGTTACTAACCAACTAACCAAACTAACTGTGAAAAAAGAATTCTAAAGAATGCACCGCATGTTCTCACTCATAGTTGGGTGTTGAACAATGAGAACACATGGACACAGGGAGGGGAGCATCACACACTGGGGTTTGTTGGGGGGGGGAATGGGGGCGGGACAGCGGGGGGTGGGGAGTTGGGGAGAGATAGCATGGGGAGAAATGCCAGATATAGGTGATGGGGAGGAAGGCAGCAAATCACACTGCCATGTGTGTACCTGTGCAACAATCTTGCATGTTCTTCACATGTACCCCAAAACCTAAAATGCAAT